>JASSUY010025508.1:0-13327 GCA_032466535.1 Forpus xanthops
CTAAAATTAAAACCACAGTGCTGCACCAGCTACCAAGAAGGAGAAAAATGAGTGTTGCTGCTGAACCCAGGACAAAGAGGCAGGGGAATAGTCATTAACAAGGCAGGGGAAAAAAACCCTGAATGATGAATTAAAGACTTCCACTAATTGTAGCTAAAATAATTAAAAATTTTCTATAAAGATTAAAATGCAGGCCTAAGATTATTATTCCTGAAGTAGTTCAGCTAAAAGAATTTTTGTTAAGCAATAAATCAAGTTTGAAATGAAAGCAGGAAGCACTAAGGAAATAAAACATTAAGCAGATTTAAGGAAAAACAACTGTTTGCACTGCAAGTTTATATTAGTTTAAGATCAAGTTAGCAGAAAGTATTTCAATTTAGTTTGCTTCAGAGTGTATATTTTCTGGAAGAATTGAAAGAAGCATCTCTTGTTTTATCAAAGTGTTCAGAATGAGTAGCTGCCCAAGCAGCCATGATTCAAGACAGCAGCTCACACCTTTCAGAGAAAAGTGCTCTTCCTTAGAATTGAAGGATTAAAAAATTATTGGAAAAGTGTTCTCAATTCCACTGGGAACTCTTTGTAAGCAGAATTTCAAGAAAGATTTTGGTGAATTAAGGAAAAAAGAAGAGGAAGAAAAGAGCCCTGAATACCTTTTCCTTTCAGCTAATAAGGCCACAAATGCCACTTTAAACTCAAAACTTCCTTGCTGGTGTATCACCTGTTCTGAACTGTTCTTATTTCATGCAGTCCAATGCATGCCTCTGCTTTTGGCAAGAATGAATCACTTAGTACAGATTTTCGGCTTTGTTTACTAGGTAGAGGTCTGGGTGGACAGAATGGTCATCGACATGATTTTGTTGTACTTCCTTGCTTCCTTCTTTGTGCTCTTGCTTGTTTTTCTTGTCTTTTTTGGTTGATTTGTGGCCGTGTTGCACAATAAGTTACAAATATACCCACACATCACATTTTGATAATGTAATGCATTCAGTCTCTTTATGTTTCTTGATGACATGAGGGAACTTACAGTAAAATGTCTGACTAAAATAACCTGGGGAAATAGAAATGGCAGCCATGTTCCTCTTTCAGACTCCCTATAACACTGTACTCGCTTATAAATGGAATGACTAACTCTCAAATAGCATTGTTCCCCCCAAATCCTTTGTGAGTAAATAGAAGGGCCATACAATACTATAAATTTATCCTGTAATTGCATACATCAAGTTGCATCATCTGTCTCCATGAAGAGTTTAGAGGTGTTTTTTTGAGGCTTTCAGAACATTCCAACTAAAAATCTCTGCTGTAAACAGTAGTAACACATCTTAAAAATATTGTACAGTTCAAAGCAAGGAGGGAAGATTAGTATTTCGAAATAAGATTTATTTCACGTGTAGGCTGGCATATAAACATATTTATAAGCAGTTAAATGTGTATTTCTACAGAGTTGGGACAGAAATACTTGAGGGAAGGCAGAGGGCAAAGGACACAGGCTTTGAAGGATACTTAACGTCTCTTTTGATTCTGCTTACGCAGATTGTCTACTATTAAGATGTGCCCTGGAAGAAACAAGAGGAGCCAAGCAGCCTGGCCAGCAGGGCTTAGACTGTTGGAAGTACCTGTAGACTTTATTCTGGAGCCTCTGAAAAGAGACACAGGGTGTTTTCAAATGAACTCCCTTGCTGTATGTGCCTGAAGATATGCACAATAGCCACATAAACCTGATGGGGCCCTGGAAAAAACAGCCAAGACATCAGTGTCTGGCATGAAATGCTGATGTTGAACCCAGTACAAGAGACAGGGGATGGAGTGATCGGTGACATTGCAGTAATCCCAAATGCATGTGCTGAGGCTGCAGCTCTGCCAGGGCAAGCTGCAGATCAAGAATTATCCATTATGACATCTCGAGAAATGGACTGTGATGATTCTGAGCAAGAAGTTCCAATGCTAGGGATGGAAAGTGACCATATGTCCATCTCTGCTTATATCCAGGGATTAAGGGGAGTCTTCATGTCCTGTAGTTCTTCCAATCCTTCTTTCTGTCTTTCTTGAAAACAGGAGGCATTTGTTTTCTTCCAATCCCCGGGAACCTCTCAGAACTGCCATGACCTTCCAAACTAAATTGACAGTGGTCTCACAATGACATAGTTATTTCCTCAGCACTCATGGGAGCATCCTATCAGGTACCGTGTCTTGTATACAATTGGTCTCAACTGGATGCATACAAAAGTCACTGAGGAGAAAAGTCACCTTTTAGATTCCATTCTTGGATCCATCTGCACAGATTTCTTTTGTCTCTCCTTTAAATAAGTGGTCTGGGTCCAAATAAAAAAAAAAAATAACAAAATATTTCTGAATTTAAAATTGAATTGAGTTTATACATAAACTCACATTTATACATAAACCTGGTGATCCCCATCCCAATCAGCAGGCAGGTCTCAAGGTACCTAAAGGCCATTCAAAACCTTCAGAACTTTCAAACGATACTGTAAACGGTCTGGTAGGAACTCTGGGAGTGTAAGGGGATGTCTCCTTCATGCATTGACCCCCTGAGGAGGATAAAAAAGATGTGTAATTGCTAAGCACTTCTATTATATATCTCCCGAAGTACAGAGGTAATGACCACACTGGGAATGCAAGCCAGGTCAGTTTCATGATCAAATTTGAAAAAAAATTGAAATTGTGAGGTTGCTGAAATTGTGAGATCAAGAGCAACCACTTTGAAAGCAAATAAATCAGCATTGTGATGAGTGACTATTAATCCGAAACAATGAGTACTTATCACAAATACAGTTAGACACACTCCAGTCAGATCTGGCATTATCTCAACCTTTCATGCCCCATGCTGGGTGTCAAAAACAATTCTTGTGGTTTAAGTCTAGCCTTAAATCAGCCATGCAGTTGTTAGCTCATTCACCCTCTTCCTCCCCACCCTACCTCCAGAGGGTGGGGGGGAGGAGAATCGAAAGAATGCAACTCCCACAAGTTGATATAAGAGCAGTCCAGAAATCAAGGTATAACACAAACCACTACTGCTACCACCAATAATAATGATAAGGGAAATAACAAGGGAAGAGAGCACAACTGCTATCCATCCACTCACAGAGACCCGGCCCAACCCAGCAGTAATCTCACCCTTCCAGGTAACTGTCCCCAGTTTATATAATGGGCATGCCATGCTGTGGTATGGAATACCTTTTTGGCTAGTTTGGGCCGGGTGTCCTGTCTCTGCTTCCTCCTGAGTTCCCCTCCTCCCTGGCAGAGCATGAGGCTCACAAAGACCTCGGTCAGACTAAACTTTACTGAGCAGCAACTAAAGCCATTGGTGTTATCAGTGCTGTTCCCAGGCCGAAAGTCAAACCCACAGTACTTCACCAGCTACTGAGGAGAAAAATGACTGCTACTGCTGAAACTAGGACAACCTCGTATATCTTCTTTAAAGTTTTAGACATTGCTTCATGTACCAAATGAATTTTATGACAGTGCTTCAGGTAATTGATAAGTGAAGTTAATAAATACTTTTTAAATGGCCTGACAAAGATTTTGGAATAAAAGTTTTCTACTTCTCTCAAAATCAAATTGCTTTTAAAATATATAGAATAAAATCCTGTTTCTAAGTCTGCCATGTCAAATACAGTTTTCCATGGGGTTCTTGTTGGAAAGGGGAGGGAAAAAAAAAAAAAAAACTGCTTAAGTTATATTGAAAAAAAAAAGAAAGGTGTTTCATACAATGACGGTAACAAGAAATTAATAATTTTCCTGCAGCTAATTCAAATGGCTTAAAGAGCAAATGAAGCAAAAGTTGATATCTATAATTTCTCCGTAAATTAGCAGATATTCTCACAAAAGCACACTGTTAACATCTAGAAGGAAGATTTGAGAACTCTGTCTATGGCACAGTAGAGAACTACCCAAGATTTATATCCAAAGTCCATAAAGGAACTGTTGCTGCAGTTTTCATCACCAGTGTCTCTGTGGTAAGTCTGGGAAAGATGGACTGCTTTGGAGTCTGTATTCTTGCAGTTCACAGAATTGGTGAATGTAGTCTGTATAGTGCTCTGGAAATCAGTTATACTGCTACCCAGCACCAAGTATATCTTGCTAAAGAACTTGGGAAAGCAGTATTAAAAAAAAAAAAACAAAACAAAAACCAAAAAAACCCAACAAAACAAAGAGAGATTAATAGATTTGCTTTAATCTAGATTACAGAATCTTTTTCCAAATGTACTCTTTAAATTGAATTTCAAAGGAGTTAATTGAGTAGGGGTGTGTTGTTCAGAGCTAAGAAACCAGAAAAAGATTTCTGAGAAGAAAAGAACATGGGTTGAAGCTACATCAGAAGATGATGAGAAAAAGAAGCAAACTATGATGAGAAGCTGACTACCCATACGTATGTGGAAAATAATGGTAAAAATAGGTTGCAATATGCACACTGAAAACAAAAAAAGCTGTAATTATGTCCCAGGCATAATAAACTTTTCCTGATTACTCTGAGAAAGAATCAGATATTCAGATTTCTTTCCTCAACTTCAGTTTTTCAGGAGAGCAAAGACATTAAGGGGGTAAAGAGCTCCCAGCTGATTCCTCTGAATGTCCTGGGGGCAAAAGGAGCTAGAAAATTATGGTTGTAGTTTTCTCTTGGATTAAGTCTTTCAGAAAAGCCACTGAATGGGAACCACTCCATTTGTTAAATCGCTAACGTTAGACACTTAGAGATAGCTTTCCTTTATAATAGGCAATTCACAGCATCTCAAACATAGCCTTGGCCTGCTTTCTTTCCAAAAAGCTGGTTCCTCTCTTACCTGCCTAATTCCGTACTTCAAACACACATGAAAACTGCATTTAAATATAAATTTAGTATCTTTGACTTTCACAGCCTCATTAAAAAGCTAGTTACCTTAAGTTAGTAGCCAGACACTTTTGAGTGTGCCTGTGCAAACAGCTTGCAAGGTGACATCCTAGATTTGGAGTCAAGATTGAACCTGTCATCAAGGTCTGGAAGCATGTCAAGAGTATGTCTCCTTCCCTTTCCCCACAATTTATGTGAGGATGTGTATGTATACATTTACGGATATTTTGAGAATTTTCGTACAATAGCTCTATGTTTTTGCAAACGTAAAATAATGCAATTTTTTCTAAATATCATTCTTAGCACAAGTGGCCTGAAGGCTGTATTTTAACTCAGCATTCCTTACAGATAAAGCTCCCATAATTATTAGTGAGACAAGAACATGCTTTTAAAACTCATTATTTAATACCTTATCTATATACTTCCTTCCAGTGCCACAATTCCACTCTGTTGATTGAGTAGGATGAGAGTTCATGGAATTCAAGACTACAATGAAATCTAGTGCTTCCATTTTCTTTTGCTCCAGAGTATATCACCAAAATATACCATGTCTATTAGAATAGTATATATGTACTACTCATTAGAGAATGATTCTACCTGGCAAAGAACTACAGGCAGTATTGAAGATGACATATTAAAATCACAATAAAAAATGTAGGATTTTAGACTGCTTCAAAATGATAATACCACCCTTTAAAACTTCATCTAAACCATATGGATGAAGTCTGAAGTTAGTTACTCTTTCCTACTGAAATGTTTTGAAAATGTCACTGTCCAGAAAGATGATGAGGATCACCTTTCCTCCCTGGCAGTGGTCAAGGCCAGGCTGGATCCTCAGGGGTCTTTGAGTAACCTTGTCTAGTGGAAGTTGTCCCTGCCCATGGCAGCAGTGTTGGAACTAGATGAGCTTTAAGGCCCCTTCCAACCCAAACCATTCTATGGTTCTGATTTCATTAAGAAAAAAGGCATTAGATAGGCCAAGCATCTAGATTTTCTTTCCATGTTCTGCATCTGGCTCAACACACTGAAGCTTTATCTGGTGTTGTCAACCTAGTGAAAAGTTTAGAAAACTAGAAAAGAACATGTCAAGTCCCATGTGCTCATTGTAATACCACCCAGTGGAGAGTAAAGGAGGGATAAGGCACAACTCATTTTATTTTTGAAGAATGTAAGATAGATCTTCAGTGAAATCATAGAGACAATCTAATAAAAATTTCTTTCACATTTAATTTCAAAGAAAAGAATGGGAGAAATATTTTACGTGAAATGTGCCTCAAAATGTTTCTTAGTTCTTCTCAATTATTAATTAATGGCTCAAAATATAATCAGCAGCAGGTAAGAAACCGGCTGCATTTTTTCAATATTATTTCATTTATCCTGAGAAGCACAGATAGTCACTGAAAGCAGAATCACACATCCTTGTATTCTTTTCAAAGGTACTACTTTGTAAAGGCCACATTTAGTTTCCGTCTTGTCACACCTCATTTAATACAGCAAACATGAGCAGAGATACATGTCATGCAAATTAAAATTTAATTTATGAAAAATTCCAGCTGCTGCCTTCATATAATAAAATCAGTCCTGACAGGAATAGGACTGAGTTTTGTACAAAACCCTGCTCATTTCTCATTTCTTCACTGGAATATCAAATTTCTTTTACACCTTTTCTGTAGGTGTGCAAGCACTACTTTCTTAAAAATGTGAATAATATGAAGTACCACTGATGTTAGCACTTCTTAAACTGTGCAATAAGTCCAATTTGTGCATACTTTCCTATTCATAAAATCCCCTAGCTCTGCAGCTTTGTCTAAATAATGACTGCTATTGACTCCTCACTGGAAATAGGTCACTGTTACACAACCAGATCACTTTAATTAGATTCTCCAGAAGTGTGATTATTTCAGGAATGTAAAGTTTTCAGTTACAAGCTTCTTTGGACAGGTGGTGTGTTTCAACATTTATACCCTGATCAAAGCCTTGTGGAGCTACCAAAAAATAGTTATTAATAGCAACAGTAAGAATTTTAATATGACAGATAAAAGTAACACTCCCTAGATATGATAAGTAAAGGATCAATGCAGAAGGAAGTATATCAAACTAAACTGTTTTTCTGTATAAATACAGAGGATGAGAAGGTTCTGAAAACTCAATAAATGCTGAATTGTCTCAGAGAGTAATTAACAATAGAAACATTAGTCTGCACAGAGGCATTAGAATAATTTAATGCAATTTATGTTTAATAACATATCAGGGATTAATGAGACTAAAAATAATTATGCTACTCAGGTCACCCTACTAGAGAGGAACATACAGTTCAATGCAACAAAAGTGAGAGCAGTATAAAACTATTCAAAGTAATTGTGCAAGACTCTCCACATTTCAAAAAGAAAAAGAGATTTTCTATTTGAAGACAAACCTTTTTGAATGAACAGAAAGGACAGGTTGTATAAAAGTGTTTTTTAAAGGAAAATATGACTGCACTAGGCAGGAAAGTAGACAATGGGATAGTTACCCTGGAAACATGGCTTGACTTTTTATGACAGAAAGTGGAACAGATGTTCTGGAACAGAGAAGGCAACAACTGGCCCAGTTAGAAAAAGTTCTTTACTGTGGATTTAAATTTTCGTAATTTAACATTTGACAAGTATGATGAGGATGCAGCTAAACTTTAAGAAAAAAAAGTAGCAAGACAGATGTCATAGTACTTAGTACTTATATATTCTCTTGGGTTGTTTTTCAGTGGAATAGTTGTTCTGAAGATTGTGCCTCTGCATTCCTTTTTATTGCAAGTTAGTTTCCTTCAGTGTTATCACATGGTGAGGTGCTCTTTTGAAAAGTGCATCCTGCATGCATGACTACATGCTGTGAATGTACTATAGTTAGTCTCTTTGTGTGCACATATTTCTCTACATGTTTCTTTCCAAATTAGAATAACTGATTTCTGAAACTTTTAGTTAAAATCTTCCATTACTAGATATTCGTTCCACCATTGTTCCAACAATGATCGATGTAAAGCTTTCATTTTGCTATAGCAAAATGCAGAGCCTCTGATATTAAAATTTCACAAAGTATTTATAGATAGAATCCTGAAGTTAATTTAGTACACTTCATGTGTTCAAAATGAATGCTTAGAAAACATAAGATGAAATTAATCTAAAAACGTTCTTCTGTATAAAGAAAGAGGTATTTTTATTTATTCCTCATAAAAGTTACTGGAGATTAAAAATAAGTTTTACTTCTGTGAAAGTATATATGTTTCTTTTGTCCATTAAAATAATGTACAATATCTGGTGTGTATTCTTATACTGCTTCATAAATTTTCAGGAAACACCTGGATTCAGTAAGGCCTGCAGCACTGTCTCCCATAAGATTCTCATGAAGAAGTTGCTGATGTATGGGCTGAATGAGCAGATCATACAGAGAGTAAGCCCATACAGAGCCCACAAGACAGTGAGGTGGACTGAAGACTGTCTGAATGACTGGGTGTTGAGGATGGTGATTAGTGGCCCAAAGGCAAGTTTATGGAGCTTGTAACAGGTTCAAACTTAAACAGGGGAAGTTTGGACTGGATATGAGGAAAAAATTCTTTACTGTAAGGGTGGTGAGACACTGGAATAGGTTGCCCAGAGAAGTTGTGAATGCTCCATCGTTGGTGGTGTTCAAGGCTGGGTTGGACATAGCTTTGGGTGACATGGTTTAGTGGGAGGTGTCCCTGCCCATGGCAGGAGAGTTGGAACTAGATAATCTTAAGGTCCTTTCCAACCCCAACTATTCTATGATTCTACGACTCTATGATATTCAATAAGGAAAGTGCAAAGTCTTGGGAGTAACAGCCCCATGCATCAATACATGCTGGGGGCTTACCCCACTGGAAAGCAGCTTTTATAGAAAAGGTTCTGAGTCCTTGGGGACATGAAGCTGAATGCATGCCTACAATATGTCTTTGCTGCTAAGAAGGTGAAGAGTATATTGGGCTGCATTAGGCAATGTTATTTCCAGCAGGACAATAGAGATGAACCTTCCCCTCTAGTTCATACTGGTGAGGTCATACCTAGACTACTACGTCCAGTTTGGTCTTCCCAGTATGAGAGAGACATGGATGTACTGGATAGGATCCAGTGAAATGCTGCTAAGTTGATGGAAGGACTGGACCATCTCTCATGCAAAGAAAAGCTGAGAGAACTAGGACTTTCAGCTCTCATTTCAGCCTGAAGTGAAGGCTCAAGGAGATATATATATATATATTCACCGTAATGTCTTTACCTGAAGGGAGTGTGTAAAGAAGATGGAGCCACAGGAAGTTCCAACTGAACATCAGGAAACACTTTTTCACAATAAGAGTGACCAGGCACAGATACAGGTTGCCCAGCAAGATTGTGGAGTCTCCATCCTTACAGATATTCACAGTCTTGGGCAACTTGTGTCCCTATGCAAGCATGAGGGTTGGACCAGATAATCTCCCAAACTCAAGCATTTGGTGATCTTGTGATTCCGTGACTCTGTGAAATTCTGTGTGATTCTGTGAATGTTTACGTAACTTTGGATCATTCCATGTGAAATGGGACTTTCAGTCCTCTTTATAGTCCACTGTCCTGAATGCAAGGGAAAAGCTATTAGTGATTTCATCATCCTTTATAAAATACATTTTTAATAGCTTGGAAAATGTAGGAGTTTCTTAAAGACTATATTAGCTGGTGAGACCTGGGAAATAGAGAAATATAAGACTGGCTTAAATTTAGCAGAAAATTCTGTAAGGACCAACCACTAACTAAGTAGCCAACAGTTAAGGATACTTAGTGTGACAAAGTCTGATTATGTCTAGTCACAGCATGGAATAAGAAAACCAAATGGTCCTGGAGAGTGAAAACACATGTGAACAGATGGGTGAGGGTTACAAGTGGGCTGCCACAAAGCTGAGGGGTGGATTTTATTTCTTTTGGATCCAGAAAAAAATAACATTGAGCAAGACAATAAAAATGCATAGGACAGAATACCAAAAGGAAAACTGAATGAATTCTAAGGATTAGAACATGCCAGAATCTTTTGCAAGAGCAACAGATTATACCTAATGCAATTTTATCTGAGTGATCATACAAGTGCACCATGTCAAATATATGTGCACATGTGTGTATACATTCTTGTGCAGACATAAATAAAATTTTGTGTGGCTTGTGTTACATTCATTACTGCATGTTATTTCTCCCATTAGTTTATTTAAAGTGACAGTTTTCAGAATTCACTGCTTAGTATGGGTACACTAGTTCACAGAGACAGCAAGGGTTATATTGTTTTTGTACCCTCCATGGCACTTTGTATTCCACAGATCTTTAAACATTACCTTTAAAGTTTCATATATGACAAAGAAACACCCTGCTCGTGTGCCACCAGTGATCTCCGTGTTTTCTGGATAAAATTCTAAATTTTGCCAGCAGGCAAATGAAGTCTTTTTCCAAATTTATTCGGGCTTTCTGAATAGCTCATAATTGTTTTGGGAACCTGTTGCAAATCAATTCTATAGCAGAAATCACAGAAATGCTGTATCGGTATGGAGTATAACTACTCTGGCACCAGCAAATGTTTCCTCCAGTTCACATTGATGCTACTTGAGCCATTATTACCATAAACAAGTAACTACCCTTATCTAAAGCATTGTGACACAAATAGTGTCTTTGTTTCCTTACAAATATAAATACAGCATAGGATCACCCCTTATGGGCCAAGAAATAAGCATCATGCATCCTCAGTAACAAGGAAGAAGAAATATGCACAAAATATATAAGTATTCTTGTAACAGAAGAGTCAGTATGGACTATTGTGTTATTCGACATTCTTACAGTAAAATCATTCAGGGATTTAGCTCTATCTCTTAAGTATGTGTGTGAATATGTTTTCTATTTTTGAAAAAAAAAAAAAAAAGAGATTCCCTAGGTTTGCTTCCAGCATTATTACATTTTTTTCCCTAAAGCATATATTTAGTTGGTGAACACTTTGGTAAAATTCCCTCTAGACCTCAAAAAAAGAAATGTGCTGAACTTTTAGAAATGTATATGATTTTCTTCCTACACTAAGTACTCTGATTTTCATTAATTGTATTTCAACAACACAGCCCAGTTCTGTCATGTAGTTATCCAGTCTCTCTTATCTCTTTTAGTGCAAAATGATAACTTTTTTCTTTTCTCTCTCATCTCATAAATAACTTCATATGCTGGCCACAGAAGGTAAAGCCATTAGCCTGAATCAGTTCTCACTGATTAATCTGTTAAAACTTCCTCAGTAAGTTATATGAGCAAGCAAAACTTCTAAATCAACAAATAAATGCATTAGATTATTAAATAAGATACATATATACAAATCCTATTTGGAGTATTGCAATTGCTGAACTGAAAGAATGTAGAGAATGTAAAGAAAACCATTCACCTCACTAGACAAAGAGGAAAAATAATTATGTAATGCCTATACATTATGCTAACATTGCAGGGTGGTCTCAAAATTCAGATCTGGTTGTTCAGTTTATTAGTACTATGAGTCTGCATTTCAGCATTCAAAAGAACCTTTCCAGTTTGCCTCCTTGACTGACTTACTAAGAAATGAAACTCCCTTTGCTTTCTTGGGTGGCTCAACATGCATATTTCAGTATATAAAGTTTCCAGGTACAGACCGTTAATTTTGTGTCAACACACATACATTAACTGGACATCTTATCCAAATATCTGTTCAGAAGAAATGTTTTCAGCTCATTATTTCCTTTTTGCTGGCTGTAGGTGACAATAGCCACCCTAAGAGCAATAATTTTTCTTTTAAATATATGAGACAATTCAGCACGAAGATTGAATGCAGTTTTTCTTTTCTGGTCTACAAAATTCTATACCTCCACCTCTGTTTATATTTGCACAGTGTAAGAAGGTTAGTGCTTGAAATGCAAAGGTCATTAGTGATGCACCCTCTATAAGAAAATGTATGGTTGCTCAGTGAAGCTAACAAGAAAATTCAAAAATATTCATGATCCAAACCCTGACTTGATGGCTTGCCCATCCTCATCCTGGGGAGGATGCCACATCACTGGGCTAGACCTACCTTAAGATGACCTTCTGGCTCAGATGACCTCCATGGCTGCATCATGAGACCCCACTAGTCTCACTGCCTTTGCCTCAAGAAAGAACCTGTATCCTTCTGCAAATCAAAACAAATGCAATCATCAGCACAACAAATATGCTGTTTATATGGTAACGTTTAATCTATTTGTGAGCCTTTCTACATGTGTTCTGTCATGGGTTCAGCAGCAGCAGTCATTTTTCTTTAAGTGGTAGCTGGTGCAACACTGTGTTTTGGATTTTTGGCTTGGGAACAATGCTGATAACTTGACATATGACCAACTAAATTCATCCAAGTATTAATTAATTCATCGTCTTCATAGAGATGTCACATCATATGACATACAGATATTTACAAATAGGGATAAAGAAACAAATTTGGCTATATCCACAAATAGAGAGCCTATATTTCAGTTCTATGTACTCAAAACCAAGGTACTGCTACTCTTTTCTCTTTGAACCCCACAACTTTCCCACACATTTGTGTTTTCATCCACTAACATTCACTTAAATATTTCCATCTGGCCACCATATCAGCCTACTTTCTGATGGTGCTGGGGACTGATGGTGCCTAAACCGTATCAGAAATCAAAATATGTCATTTTCCCAAACTCCTGCAAAGGAATCTAATAATCTCAGATCACCTGAAATACATCTGGAAGACCTGCACAGCTCACATATGTACAGCCCAAAGTCAGGCAGGGTGACAGTGATGACACACCAGTCCTCCATCAAGGATTGAAGAAAAACCATGCTATAAATTCCTGCTATCCCTAAAAGAAACAGACTGAAAATGTCTACGTTCTTAAGATAATGTCCTAATTATTCAGTTAAATATTTTTGAGTAGGTCTTTCTCAGGTATTTCCTTGTTTGGCTAATTCTTATGCATGAATAACAACCAGTCTTTGGGCTCTGAACAATGTTAAAAACTGGGGATAAGAAATTGAACAAATTCCCCTTGTAGAATTCACAAAAAGTGCTTTGTCTACACGTATTCAGAAAAAGGTATAACTTTTTTTAAAAAAAGTAAGATCTTCTGAATAACAGTAGAAAGTTATTTCTCTGGACTCCATTTCTAGCTACTGGTAGAAGCAATCATATTTATGAAAATATTAATGGGTGCTTTTACTCATGGTAGTCTTCATCTTCCATTTGTTTAAATGCCATTTCTCGTTTGCTGCGAAGGAAATGAAACTAGTCTCCCTTCTTTGATTTTGTGTCATTTTTAAGCCAAGTAATTCTTCAATCTTCCAGATCACCCTCCAAAACCAATTTCCATTGTAGCAGATGAAATCTGTAATATCAAGGTGTCGTGGTTTGAGGCCCCTCAAACAGTTCTGCGCACTCCCCCCTCTTTCTTCCCCAGTCCCAGGGAAATGGGAAGGAGAATCA
>JASSUY010025509.1:0-68105 GCA_032466535.1 Forpus xanthops
ACTGTAAGGGTGGTGAGGCACTGGAATGGGTTGCCCAGGGAAGTTGTGAATGTTCCAGTCATGGTGGTGTTCAATGTCAGGTTGGACAAAGCCTTGGGTGGCATGGTTTAATGGGAGGTGTCCCTACCCAGAGCAGGGGGATTGGAACTAGATGATCTTCAGGTCCTTTCCAACCCTAACTATTCTATGATTCTATGTGTTCAGAATGTTAGGGGTTCCCCCTCCCCCCCCTTCATTTCTTCATAGTCTTTAGATAGCCCATCTTTTATATTTACATAACTCTGAAATCTCTTCTATATTTACTGGCTGGGCTCTCTTACTGAGAACTGATTCTCGCAAGGACATTCCCATAAATCACATTGAGTTGAATGGAAGTAACCAGTATGTTTTCTCTGTAGTTCGATGTATCAGGATGTATCTGAGTCCCTGGAAAGCATAGCCAGTTTTGAATATACTATCCAGGTGAAGAAGCTTTTTTTCTCTTTCAGTCAAACTTTCCATGAGTTGTTTTCTGCTTTTCTTGGAGAAAGGTGTAGAGGTATCTCAACAGGCATCCAGGAAAAATGACAGTCAATCTGTCTCTTCTGTGTAAAACTCAGATCATTTCCTGCAGTCTGCTAAGCAAGTATATTATTATGTGGAAGTATTTTATTTTCTCTGAGATGTATTGCCTACTGACACAACCAGTCTGGGTTTGAGTGGGGCTTTGGGCTTCAGTAATTATTTCTGAATCTCAGTTTCAGACATTCAAAATAAAGTAAGTCAGATAGATAATCTGACCCTCTTTTGTGGTCGCTCTGACTTCCAAACACCATCTAGCATAATGGCAAGGCCCAGCTTCCTGTTGTGAGAGTGCTGTATGCTGCTATGAGGGGATAAATGAAACTTTCAGACACACTTGAATTTCCAAGTACTTAAAAAGGACCTGTATACACCACATGAGCTGAATCAGCAGGATACAGCTGCTGACTTCAGACTGAAGATACAAGCAGTAGTGTTCAGAATTGCTCAGAAGAAGCACTTTGATCATACAATTTTTTTGGAGGGTAGGAAAATTTTAATGCAAGTCTGTGTTAATAAAAAGAAAGTTCAGTGACCACAAGCCATCTTGAGTTGTGCCTAGACAGTGCAATGCAGAAAGATATAAACACCTCATAGCACATTGCCAACATTCCCACAGCATGTTCGAACACTTGTATTGCACATGATTTGCGTACATAAGCAGAAATTTCTTCTTAGTTTTAGGCTTTTCATTTTTTAATATTTTGCACATAGTTGCTATGTGTTTTGAAGACTTTATTTCAAGGTTTTAAAATATTTTCTCTTGTGAATTAAGCTTCTTTTGCTTTCAAAGAAAATAGGTTTTTGCAATGTCTGGAAAAACATGTTCATAGAGAAGCAAGAAATGTGTACTGCAGTACCAGAGGCGGAAGACCAGAAGAGGGATGTGAACTTTGAGCTCTCAGTTAAATCATCAATTAGGCTTTTTTAAAAAATGAAGAAAAGGTGATCTGTGATAACTCACTAATTGTAGTGCATTTGCTACTCGCTACTTTTAAAGCTGAGATACTAGCTATTTACTGTACAATGGTCAGATCTGTAGATATATCCTAAAATGTTCAGCATGTCCTGGATTTCCACTAAGCTACCACCAGCATACCGAAGTGGAAAATCATGACACCTCTTTGTGTTCATATTTCTGTTGTAGGTGACAGAAGGTGATTGAAGAGGGTTTGGCAAGATAAAATGGATCTAGCCTATACACTTCCAAATTAGTAGCTAATTCATGTTTCCTGATTCTCTAAACCATGACACCAGCTTTATCTTACTGTAACTCACCAGCACTACTAGACATTACTAACATAAACTTCTTACCAGTAAAATATCAATATAAAGTTCTACTTCTAGTTAATTTGGCCTCAACCTTTCATTTTCTTTAAGGTTTGTAAGCTTATTTCCATCTCATAGCTACCAGTGGAATTTACTAAGTCAGAAGTCACTGCTGTGTAAGCAGCATGATTACACCTCTGTGAAAGGGAAAAGTAAGGCCTGTCTTTCTGAAAATTACTTCTATTTTCTCATGCGGCAGTTACAGATAAACTTCCTTGCTGGGACAATGCCATATCTGATTCTGGGGTACAATAAATATAATTGAGAAAAAAATCACTCCACTGGGAACTGCAGGCATTTCAAGAAGTTAATTTTAGAAGACTACATAAGCAGATAATAATTCAAGATTATGTAGTTTGTTGGGTTTTGGTTTTTTTTGGTTTTTTTTTTTTTTTTTTTTTTTTTAATTAATGTTACTTTGTTGTTTCTAGAAAATTCTTACTGGTAGAGTGCCAGAAAGAAGGAATCATCTTGTGTTCCATCTCCTATTTCGTGGCTTTTCCTGCAGATCTCAGTTCCATTCTTGGGAATGATACATTATTCTGTATTTCCTTTCACCAGTTTTAAAAGATCTTATTTCCCTCATGATGAATTCTCTTTCACTGTCTGGTTTTAGATATCCCACAATTCTTTAAGTGACTATGAAGAGGAGCTCTGCAAAAATTTCTAACCTTTCACAGGCTCTATTCTATGCCATCCTACAGTATTTAATAAAGGAAGTACACCTCACAGTGCATAATGTTATTTTAGGGTTTTCTATAGCATTTCTGATGAGATTAATAACAAAATGCAGCCTGAGAAAAGTGAGTTTGACTGTACTGGAAACTACAGGTTGAAGTGTGCAGTGTAAATCAGTTGTTGAGTGTAAATTTGATCCGAAAAGGCAAAACTTCTAAGTAATGAGATAGTGTAGCCCTTGTTAACTTAGTTTCAATTGCACATGCAAAAGTATATAATTTAAACATTCAGGAAAGACAGAAAAATGGAGAAGTATGAAAAGCAATACAGAACAAAAGTATGGGGAGCAAGGATCCCTCTTCCCTGTTCAGCTAGCTAGCATGAAGTTTCACTGCTGTGGTTGATTTGAGATAATAGGAGCAGCAGCTCAAAATTGTTAGTAGCAGGGCTTCTCACATCTCCAGGATACTTGCTTATTCCCAACTGCTTTTGATTTGTCGCATCATTGGCATCTTCATTACACATGTGGTTTGAAATTTTACAAAATGAGGATTTCCCATAAAACCTTGCTTAAATGACTAGTGTGAGGTGTTCCTGCCCATGGCAGGGGGATTGGAACTAGATGATCTTAAGGTCCTTTCCAACCCTAACTATTCTATGATTCTATGATTCTATGATGTTGGTTTTTTCTTATACACCAGGAGACATTTACACCTTGGTTTTCGTATGACAATCACTATTGGGCCCATTCAAAAGCCTCTTCCTGATCCTTCCTTCTGTGTGTTGACTCTGGGTGACCTACCAGTATCTGTTGTGCAGCCTACCTTTCCATTTTTATTTTGGCACAGTGCCTCAAATATCACAGTTAAGAAGTGGTAAGACTTAATCCTGTAGATGAGGTGGTAGTGCCAAGAAAGCGGATGCCTACTTTACTCCACCTCTTTTGTCTTACAAAGCACAGAGTAATAATGGCTTTCTGGGACCCCCTGCAGCTATTTTTTTCATATTGTGCTGGCTGTTCTGGGTTGGATAGATTAGCTCAGGCTGGTCAAAATACATTATTCTTCAGATGACCAGGAGAGGATCTGGAACATTGCTGGAACAGGAACCACAGGAACCTTTGACATCAGGAGCTTGTGTCACAGGCTCATCATTTCTTTGCATCATCTTCACATTTCTGCAGTCCTTCAGTATTTTCTCCTCTTACTGATATTTAGTTTTCCCACTGATTGTCTTGCATAGCTCAAATTTCTCAAACAAAATTTTTAAGGCTGACAGGGTAGTATTGGAGTGCTACACTGCTCCATGACTTCTGTCTGTCCTATTTTCAACTCACAAATGTTTGGGTTTTTTTCATAATAATTGAGTATGAATGGAAAACAAAAACCAGCTGCTTTCAGCTGCAAAAATGTCATCAGTCTAATTTTAAAACCAAACCCAATTAATTGATTTGGCCTTTCATTAGGCCACATTCAAAAAATCATGTATCGTCAGGGATGTAAAACAACTGTACTTTGACATGTAACTTCCAAGCATTAGAAAACAAATTGAGGTTGATATCTTCAAGATCACTAGAGTTCTGAAACTGAATCAAGTAGCCCTTCATACATATTCAACAGCATTTGGGGGTTGAACTCTTCAGTCATGTCACTTGTTATTTGCCATATGAAGTGGCTATCTTGCAAATTTTTGAAATGGAATCTATTATATTTAAGTATTTTTTTCACAGAAAACCAGAGAATTAGGATAAAGAGGAGCTTTTAATTTTATTTTTTAATGTTCATTTTTATCTTAATTTTGCAAGCTTTCATCTTTTAACATAAATTCAAGGAAAGAACTAAAGGTTTGGGTTTTTATTCTGAAAGGTGCTGTTACTAGAGATTTGTTCCTGCTTCCATTTTTCCAGTTAATATTTTACTGTATTGAGTGTGACTTCATGACAGTCTGTTTTTTATTATCAAGATGATAAGATAAAATGGAGGAGAAGACATTAACATTTATAACACAAGATCTTCCCACGTAAATGGTTACCTCTCTACTTTTTTCCTCATTTTGAGTTTATCTTGGGGTTGTTTCAGTTCTCATTACTTTCCAGCAATTCAGCAAAGCAGTACATCTGCAGTGTTGTGCATCTTTGCTTTCATTTCTTCTCAACACTGATTTGTTTCTCAAGAATTTAATTCTAAAACTATCTTAACAGTGCTCCTTTGGCCTTTGAAGCTTTTTTTAACATACTCTGCCTCCTCTATATGTTGGATATTGGGTTTTCTTCTCCAAGATCACTTTGTGAGGGAACTAATGGAATATAAGTTAAGAACTAAGACATCTTATCAGCAAGTGACTGACCTGCTACCAGCTCTACCACAAAATGACTCCATTCTTTCCATTTTCAGAGCAACCAGTCATGTCATTCACTATCTTGCTGTCTCCTGTGCTTTCTCATTGCTTCATATTTTAGACGTTGATGTGTCTGATTCCAGCAATGTCTTCTTGCCCTAGGAGGCATTCTAAGACTACCTCCTGGTCACAGGACCACTGCTGCATATTACCAGAGCAACTCTTCGCTCATAGCAGCTAGACAGCAGTTCAGTGTCCAGGTCTCCTACCTGCCACATGGGAATTTAAGCCACTGAGCTGCAAGACCATGCTTCCCTTTTCTCTTTTCTCTCCCCTCTTCAAATAATCTTTAATTTATTTTACAATCAGATAATAAATTCAAGAAAAGGGATAGAGTATTTCTTCTTGCTTGTTCCAGGTTCAGACAGTCTGAAGTCTGGGTACTGACACATTCCTGCGAATGTGAAGCTCCTGTCATTTAAGACAGGCCTGAATTTGAGGTCTGTCCTGCCCTTGCATTAAAGAGAGGGAGATCTCCTACAGAAAAAAGGATTCATGCAAAGTGAAGCTGTATCAATTTACTAAGGGATGCTTGCAACTTGAAGATGTATTGAAATTGTTAAATTAGATGCCATAATGATTGCTGCTCTGGCTGCTTAATCTGAAATGGAAGCATCAGAATCTCTCTACATTCACCTGATTCTTCACTGGGGTTTTTGGATTCAAGTGCAGAACCTCTACAAATGAGGGCTTGTTCTCCAGCATCAGAACATTTCAGTCCCATATGGATCTAATTCAAAACCTTTCACTTCTTTTGAATCATGTTTTTCACCATTCATATAATTTTGTACTCTACTATAACCACCACATTCCAATCCTCAGTTAAATCTTTTTCTTCAAATATCTCTGAATTAAAAAGAAATACTGCAATAATTTAAATATATGACGTGCTCAAGCAAATATATATGACATTATTTGTTCTTACAGGCTGAGAATGTAAGATTTTGATTGCTCAGAAGAGATGCTCCCTGTTTAACTATTTCTTAGTTTAATTTGGATACACTTCCTTAGCAAAAGGTGTAAGGCAATTGAACTCTTCTTTGTCACGTTGTCCATGTTATCAGTTAATATTTAAAGGATACTGATGGACATATCAAATTTTACATAGTCTATTATTTTACTTTGGAATATTGTGTCACATACTCTGGCAGACCCTGGGAAAAATGTGAAGCAAATTACTAGGGCAATGGACCTGCTTGGCCTTGTGTTTCTCACTACTGTTAAATCCCAGATTAAACCCTATTAGCTCTTGCAATCAACAGGTCCATAATCTTGTGGGGGGAGACTGTTCTGGCTACTAAGTTAATTATGAAAGGTCTGTATCTTTTCCTCTGCTTTTCTTTTCTGAAGCATTAGTCAGGATGAGGAGCTTCCTCATGTTTATTGATACTTTTCCAGGTTGAAGAAGATTATCCCTAAAGAGCTGGCTACCAGGCACCAAAAGTGGAGTCTTAAGTTCTTGCAATGATTTACTGCTGTTATGATCCTTCATTACATTCACTTCTGTTATAAAGGGGTGGTGATTGAAGCATGGTAATGTCTCACTGTGGGTTTGTCAATGTTGTCATGTACTTAAGACTTAAAAAACACTATGCCGTTTGGACATGGATTGTGTCAACAGTAGAAAGTAGTTAGACATGACATATTTGAAGTACTTTAGCATCTAGAATTATTCATTGTGCATTTTGTATTCTGACAAGATAGTAGGGGTGAAATTCCTTTCTTTCTTAAGTCTGCTAGTCATTTTTTGCTCATTTTGGGTAGCTGACAATCTAGTTTGACTGAAGTGCATACAAAATGATCTGAAAAATAATTATGCTTTCAAAAACATGATAAAGGCTTCAGCAGCTGCCTATTTCTGGTGCTATGGACTGACTATATTCCTTAAATGTTACTGACTAAAGCTGCAGTTCTGGTTCTGCAGTTCTCTTCAACATTGAGATATTTTGGTGACATTACTGGGAACTTGGTCTATGTGAGGAGTGTAATTTGGCCATCTGAATTTTTGTACAAACAGAATGGAAATGGTGACAATTTTGAGACCTTCAGGGTTATTTTTAAGTAACAAATCTTGGTCCCAGAGAAAAGGCTGGGGGGTTTGCAATTAACCTATGAAATGTCAATATTTTGATTACATTCATTTACCAAATGTGGATGAATGGAACCTTGGTTTCACTGCATTTTTAAGTGTGGGCCTAATGGCATAGACCTCAGTAATTCTAAGAGAGTAAAAGGATGCCTAAGTAAAGATTACCTTAGAATGGTTGATTAATAACTGGACAGATATTCATCTGATATGGATTAATTTATGAGCGCAAAATGTATACCTAGCAAGATTAGACGGACAGAAAATTTCCCTTATTTAAGCATATTCAAATTATATTAGATACAAAATTTTGAACAAATCCTATTGTAAGCACAGAAATATTCGGGCAGCCCTCTTCTTAATTTCACATGGTGAAATTAAGGAGCACAGCAGTTTCTGATAGAAGGCATATCTTTCTTGGTCCTTCTGATCTTTTCTCATCTTATCAGCCTTATGAATTTAGAAGGATTATCTTCCAATCTCTCAGTGTGCTGGTAAGGGACAGTAGATCAGATGCTTCCTGTCAGAACAGCAGACATCTTAGTGGTCAGTTAAAAATTAACTGTTTTCTTTTTTCTAAAATCAGACAGTCTTCTGTCTGTTGCTATCATTCCTACTTACATCTGAGGTAGTTTACTATCTATTGGAATGTTATTTTCACATATATATATATATATGCGTATTCATTTGTTTCTGACCTTTTAAAGTAGTCCTTTATTTTTAATGTCTGCCAACATGTAACATGATAAAATATAATACTTTTTGTTTATCTCCTGGAAAACATAGACAATTGCAGAGTATAAAGATTTTTATTATTTATATTGATTTTAAGACACTGAGGTGGTTTCTCTCCCTAAAATGGCCCACAATTTTAAATTGACTGTATAGTAAATACTGAGAGGCCAGACTGCCATCTTGTAAAATTATCTTAGCACCATTTGGTTTATGCTGAGCTTTTACATATAACACAAAAAGGAGATGAAGATGTCACCATTTGATAGTCATAGAATCATGGAATAATTAGGGCTGGAAAGGACCTTAAAATCATCTAGTTCCAACTCCTCTGCCATGGGCAGGGACACCTTACACTAAACCATGTCACCCAAGGCTCTGTCCAGCCCTGCCTTGAGCACTGCCAGGGTTGGAGCATTCACAACTTCCTTGGGCAACCCATTCCAGTGCCTTCTTCCTTATATGTTCTTTCTTACATCCAGTCTAAACTTCCCCTATTTAAGTTTGATCCCCTTACCCCTTGTCCTACCACTACAATGCCTAATGATGAGTCCCTCCCCAACATCCTTATAGGCCCCCTTCAGATACTGGAATATAAGGTTATCTATTTGTAAAGAGATCTACAGCAATCACAGCATATTTATATTTCCCCATGTATTTCAGAGCAGTTTCTGAAAGCAGTTCTCATTGTGCATGTTTAATTTCTGTTAGGTCATTCTTCATTTTAATTAACATTTGTAATATCCCTTGTCAGCATCATAACTAAAGAGGGTGATTCTGTGCAAATTCAACATGAACTTTGAAAATGTCAGACCAACTCTGACTCATCAGTCTTCATCTGTAGATGGATCTGAACAAAGGCCTTGGATCTGGACATCCTCAGGATCTGAAGTCATTTTAAATTTAAAGACAGACTTGAAACTGAGAGTATGTGTTGACATCATCATCTGGCTTCATTCATCTAGTTATAAGGAAGCATCCTCATTACAAAAGCTGTAAATTGATTGTATTCAGAGGTGCATGTACGGCAGCACAGAATGATAAGGGAGCACACTTGCAAGCCCATACAGGAGAACAGAAGAGCCTGCCTTGTTCAACAGAAATACAAGTACCTATTGGTCTCTATTATCTAATAGTCTCCTCTCTTACTGTAATAAATTGCATTACAACTACAGAGCAAGGATACTGGAAATAACCTTACTATGCTACATGATGTGGGTCTACTGCTGCTTTTCTCATGCTTTTGGTCTGGATTTCTGTCTCTGGGATGTTTCTGAAGAATGACTCCGTACCATAAGCACTGTGTGGGACGCTGAGTAAACAGATGCACAGAAATCCACTCCCCAAGAGCAGTCACTTACCTTTTTCACATCAGGTATGTTAAAAAACTTCTTGGTATGAGCAACCCATCCCGCTATCCCGATGTCCAGAGGAAAAACTGTCTCATTGTCTGGTTTCACCAAATTCTCCTCAAAGCTGGAAGTTGGAGTGACATTGAGAAGCCTGGTGGCCACCTCTGGAATACCATTTCGGGAACGGCAAAGAAACATACTACACCGATCAGCTGCCAGCAGCTGCGCTAGCCTCTGTAGGGCCTTGTGCACTATCTTTTCCATATCGCCTCCTTCATCCTGTATTTCTGTTAGCAGCTCAAAAAGTATGTCACACTCCTCCAGACGGGACATGTCTTTGAAGCTGACTCCTTCCTTCATATTTCCAGGGCTCACTTTAAAGATACTTCCCAGCACTTCTGGCCTCATTTTTCGATCAAAATACTCCTTGGCAAACTGGGGGTTCTTCTCCAAGTATTTTTCAACATCATCTTTATTTAACTCACCCATTTTTGCTGGATTGTTCTTAGGATTTCTTTTAGAACTGCATTATCATCAAAGCAGGTGTGGTAGCAAGAAGTCCTAACTTGATACTAGTAAAAAACCAGTGCTGTGTACATATTGTACAGCTCACAGGCATAGTACGTTCACCTTCCTCTCTGCCTTCCAAGCCTTCTGGAATTCTTGAGCTATGACAGAAGGCACTGGCTTAGCATCTTCTTAGCGTGAGATCTTGGAGACTGCTAAATAAAGAGATGTCAGGACACTAAACCTTGAGCATTCTTAGCTCATAAATCCTAAGCGAATCATTTTAGCATTTTAAACAAATAAAATAATTCTTAGACCTTATAGAATTGTCTGATGTGTAGTCATGTAAACCTGCACGTTACCTCCTTCAATCTTAGCATATATATTGTACTATACACACAAGTTTCCACTGAAATTTAATATGAGGAATTCCACCTTGATACTCAGCCCACATTATACACGTGCACAGATGTACACATGTATATTTGTCAGAGGTGCTTAAGAGGGGTAAAGCAGAATGTTACAGGGAAAATTTTTAAATTGCAGAATTTTATTTTCCTTGAAACAGTCAGGACATACTGGAAACTGGATTACTAAAAGTAAATATTTATGAAGCTATACCTGCATAAAATGGGTGAATCCTAAAGACCTGAAAAAAACTGGGAACTTTCTCAAGTGATTTACCCATCTGAAGATGGAGTAAAAGAATTAGAATTTGACTCAGCACATTCAGATATGACTTACACAAATTTTTTTAATACTTTTATATTTTGCAAAAATAGCCTAAAGAAAAAAAAGTAAAACCAGAATATGGTTTGAATTCAAATTGACTGCAGGAGACAGTACAGTTTTTCCTCTGTAAGCATAAATAACCAGACAGAGTACTGCAAGTAAATGTCCATGCCCATGGCAGGGGGGGTTGGAGCTAGATAGTATTAAAGTCCTTTCCAACCCTAACTATTCTATGATTCTATTTTCTTCTGTGCCTTCTTCAGAAAAAGTGGGGGATATCTGCTCTTTAAACAGCAGAACAATGGTAATAACTGACAGAAGGTGAGCAGAGAGAGAAGCCCAAGTCTGGCTTTAGCTTTATAATATGCTTGAAGGTTCTTACCTTCAGAAGTTCAGCATCACTCATATGAATGGAAAAGGTACGATGAAAAGTAGGAAACACCCCAGGGCTGTGTGAGAAAGATGAGTTAAAGTCGAGTGCCAATTTTAAATCCATGACAGCAAATGATCTGTATTAATTGAAACAGATCTGAATTTCAGCACAGTAGGAGGGTTGCAGTGCAGTTAATCTTATTTCTATTTGTGCCATCCACATTGATCAGAAACAGAAAGAGATTCTTTGTATAAGAATAAAATACTACATACCCTTTGGTAATTCTTAATTTGAAAATAGTAATTTCAAAGTACAACTTTATCTGTCTGCAGAGACCAGACTGTGTCAACATTCATCTTTATCAACAGATGAAAAAGAATCAACATGGGCAACTGACTGTGATCTTCTGGTGCACAACGATCAGGTCAGTGATTGGTGTGTAATGGCAGCTAACTCAGTATATTAGTTTTCCCTGACTGTGATGAAACTCTATGTAAGACACCAATTTTAGCCACACTGCAGTTGCCATAAGTTGCACATGAAAATCACACAGTCTGGCCTATTTCTTTTCTCTGGGTGGGTTATTTGTCTCTAGCAGCCTGAGGAACAGCATAAGACTGGTTGGTGTGTGAGGTTGCAGTATCTCCTCCTGTAATTGTTTGTTGTGATTTAAAAAATGCACAATTACAACAAACCAAGAAGCTCACGTGATTTGATAGAAATTATAATATAGTTTGGAAGTGTTCAAGACACAGGTAAATGAGGTCCGTAGTGACATGTTTTGATGGTGGTCTTGGCTGTCCTGGAGTAATAGTTGGACTTAATGATCTTAAAGGTCTTTTCCAACCTCACTGATTTTATGATTCTATAAATGTACATTATATATACGAAGTCCTCATTTTAGAGTTAGGAAAATACAGTTTATTTTTTTCTCATATTAGTATTTTAATAAATTCTGTAAATTAGAACATTTAAACTTTTTTGAGTACTAGCTTTATACTGAATTTTAAAGCTTTTGTGCTGAAATAAGATATTCATTTTCCTCTTCATATTGTCCATATTATTGAGCATTTTATCTTTAATAATTTTAATTCATATCTGTATTTATTATAAGAAACTATATATAAAAAAAGAAATTCACATTTCTGGCGCTTTCAAACTTTTCAAATTTTGCTATCACCTTTCCTTGCAATTTTTAAATAAGATCACATATTAAGAAAATGCATTTGGCTTTGATTCTTTCCCATGTTGAGGTAGTTTGATTTAAAAATATGATGAGCAGGTGCTATATTTTTCAATTGTTTTAATTTCAGAGAATATCATAAATGTGTGCTTTGTAATTTTAATACTTATTAAGTCATTTTTTCGTAGTTCACATTGATGCTCACATTGTTCACATTGATGAAATCAAATTATTTATGGACTATTTCTTAGTTGCAGACCTTTCCTGAGCCCTTGTGAAACGTGGAAACTCCTAAGAAGGATAACTGACAGGCATGGTTATTTAAACAGATTCAAGCAGCATGTAAATGTCAAAGGTATTTATAAGGTTTCCCAACACAGTTCAGTGCTTGTATCTGAGAGTCTCTGTCCATGTGGTTCATTCAGTTAAGATTTTCTGAAGAAACACAGATCAAATGTGGTTATTTCAACTGCATGGTTTTTGATATGGATAATTCTGTGTCCACTGCCTGGTCATCAGAGTTTGTATGTCTAATCCAAGAAATTAATTGTTAGAATTTTATTATTGTTTCCTAAATTCTTGGTTTGGTAGAGTTGATTCTGTAGGTATGTACAACATGTACTGTGTGCCCCTAACAGCCGTTTTTTGGCACTGAAATATTTTGGTGTCGCTGATCTGGTGTGTTTTGGGGACCTTCATAAACAACCTGAACTTTCACTTTTTTTTTTTTTTTTAAATAATTTGCTATTTCTTTTCTTAAAAATGTAATCTTAAAAATATAAACGCTGAAGATAGTAAGTTAACTGCTTTTTCCATACAGGTGCAAATTTTCCTGGTCTGTTGAAAGTACCAATGGCTAGCTCTGGGGGCTCATGAAATAAGTAGTCAACAGAGATTTTAGATTCTAGGGGACATTTCCTTAAATAAATGGCCAGTCTACCATGAAGGGGTTAACCTGGCTTGCCAAATGCACTGTAGCTTTTACCATGAGCATGGGTTTCTTGGCAGCTTGGCATGAATTTTAGTATACAGACTGAGTAAAGGAAGGCAGCCTGTTAACCTTATCCTCTCTCACATTGACTCCCTAGTGATCTTAGGTTACTAGGCCATTTTTTATTACTGAGAATACTATTCAGCACCACTGAGAAGGGTCAGACTCTGTCTTCTGTATACCCTCCCGCCAGGTATTTATAAACTTGATAAGATCTCCCAGAGTATTATTTTCAGACTGAACAGTCTCAGCTTCCTCAGTCACCCATTTTGTCAGATTCTCTTGTTGCTCAATGGTCTCTGTGGCTTTTTTGCTGGACTTGCTCCAGTATGTCCATGGCTTTCATCATTCGTTGTTTAAAGCTCTCCTCGCGGGGCTGGCCAGCCTCTTGGCAAACTTATGTCTTTGTTTCAAGTTCTTTCCATTTTAGTAGAACATCTAGAAAAACATTTCAACTCAGAATCACAATCCTCAGAAAGGTTTGCTAAAGAGAATAAAAGTACTGTTTTAAACTAGGCTTGTTTAAATACCGTTTATAAAGAGCTCAATGTAAATTTACTTCTTAAGCAGCGTATGACGTCATTAAATTACAAAAACAGGTAGCGCACAGGCTGACATGGTGCAAAGGCTAATCTTTTCAATCTCATTCTGTCCTTGACCTCTGTATTCAGACTGCCACCAAGGGGAACAGTTGTGATGGTGACAGTGTACACAGCTGTCCCTTACAAAGTACACAGATCTCTTTGGCTCAGCTCATGGCATTTGTAGTCAGTTGTTATTATGAGTCTGGATCCATAGGGCAGTAGCAACGCTTGGATCCACTGCTCTGTGCACACAACAATCATTCATTTCCCTGCAAATTCTGCCTTTAAGAGTTTAATAGATATCCATGTCTGTGAATGGCACACTATAAATAACTGTAAGAAGACTGCAAAAAGTCTTTCAATCTATGTGCAGTCTGGCTAGAAATGGATGCTACATTTCCTATTACCAGTTCTTTGAGCCAGCTTTCTCCTAGGAGCTAGAGTTACTCTTCTGACCACAAATAAAATTCTAGTTCAAAATGTTTTAAATAGTAATTTGTCTCTTGTTTCTTCTTTTCTATTATGAAGTCATAAATGAAACCATATTAACTCCTACAATGAACGCTTCTTTCC
Source organism: Forpus xanthops (assembly GCA_032466535.1). Taxonomy (NCBI): domain Eukaryota; kingdom Metazoa; phylum Chordata; class Aves; order Psittaciformes; family Psittacidae; genus Forpus; species Forpus xanthops. The sequence goes on from JASSUY010025509.1 coordinate 14,079, forward strand.
ACAATTTCCTTTGAAAATCTGACCTTTTCTGTGTATTTTCTGTTGCTATTCCAAGTGAAAAATACTGCAGAATTTTACAGGCTATTAATGTAAAGAAAACTTCAATCACAGAATCTCTGCCAGAAAGGCCATTTTGTTTGCCTTTTGGCACAATTCAAAGGTAGAAAACTTTTCTACCATTCAACTAAATACGGATCCAAAAAAAACCCATACTGACTTTTAAAAAACTTTCTATAATATTAAAAATATGCTGCCAACTTCAAATAGAATGAAAGTCATATATGAAATTTATCGAGTGTGGCGATACAAGTTTTGTAAATGAATGCTTTACATTATAGGTTATTTGCACGTTTATGCATTATCAATATTTTGTCTGAGTCAATCCAAATGATGATTAACTGATGCAAAGTTTACCCTGTTTATGGGTTTATATAGTTGTGCTGGCACAGCTACATCTGTTAGGACTGAGAAAAAATTCACCTTTGAATTGTCATAACAATGGTAGTCTGCCAACACCCTTCCATCCCTGCCCCAGTACGCTCCCAATTGAGACATAACTGAAAACAAGGAGCCTTTTTGCCTAAAAAGCTTGTCTCATTGAGCTAAAGTGTTTTAGCTGTGACTGTGAAAATGCTTCATAGAATCATAGAATAGTTAGGGTTCATTAATGTAAACTGGGTATCAGGTGGGCACAGCTGGAAGTATAGCTAAACCAAAAGAGGAACAGGGCTAAACTTTTACTATGTTGCCTACATATGGTACTGACTTGGCCAGATCTTTTTCTGCAGTTGCTGAAATCTGACTGGGAAACAACAGTATGACTTCACTGTAGCTGCACTCCCACAAATCCACGATGATAGCAGGACTAAAGAAGAGTTTTCTGAGGTATTACCTAGAGTTCGTAGAGATCACAGACTTGAGGAGGTGAATGAATTAGAAGTTGTAATTACTAAGCCTCTGCCAGGCACGTCCACCAGATCTGCATTGCCAGTCATTGCAGAGATCAGCAGAGGAATACAATTAAAGAAATGCTGTGCCATGGCTAACACAAAATTACATGCTTCTGTTTTATTTTGTTGATGACCTCAGATTAATTTAAGACACTGAAATGGCTCTTGCCTTTAGTTAAAAATTATTAACAGAAGCATATTTTTGTTTCAGTGAAATACAGTTTGGTCTTCTGTCTGTAAAACTGCTGAGGACAACATGCAGTAAATATAATGGGGCTGCTGATCTAGATTTTCAGAGGTAGTCAAATTTCATCGCATTTTGATTCATTTAGATGAGTTACTGTAGACTCCTTTGAAAATGTCTGTAATAGAAATTTCATGGATAATTATGCTATTGACAAAATATTGTAGGAATAAATTTGATCCTGAAAGAACCTGTCTGGAAATATAAAGCAGTATACAGATTTCCAAAGAGGTCAAATTTAGGAGAAATAATAATATTTCATGATTTGGTAGACAATAATTGTTTTCTTCATTATTAAAGAAAGTAACAGATTTAAAGCTTCTAAATTAAACTATAATCTATATTCTTACCATTAATCATGGGAGACATTGAACCAAGAAAATCCATGTTGATTTTGCTCTTGTATGATAAATTCATATATTAAAAATAGTGATTGTTTTGTAAAAGCTTTGTAAAAATACATAAATATAACTGGCATCAGCCTTGCCAGAGGCTAGAGCAAGACTCTAGAAGCTACCAGAGGGATATAGATTGTTGTTTCCCTTAAGTCTTTGTGGGAGTAAGCAAACTTGAAAATCTCAGTTTAAAATGGAAAGGTTGGCTTGTGGAAAGATTACTGTTTAAAGTTGCAGGGCAATTAATACACATTATCCTTTCTAGTTACCGGTTAAATACCTTCTTTATTCCAAATAGTAGCCTTAATATTAAACATAATAGAATTTTCAGTTCCTGATATTATCCAGGGAATTAAAGGCTTCAGAGCAGACTTGGAACAGCCCTGAGCATTTGATGCTTGAGAAAGTGAACAAAAATATACAATCTATGCAAAAACGCTCCAACACAAAGCAGAAAAGGAAGATAAATCAGACTGTGACACTGTCTGCATTACGTATGAAAGAGATTGCAAAACCAGTAGTTTAGTATTTTTATGAATACATGAAAGGAATAGAATGCTAAAAGAAATTTCTGGGAAAGACCATGCTGAATGAATAGTTTTAATTCTGTACATTAGCTACTGTTGAAGTTTTTTTTATACCACATTGGTATCACCATATTTTAATGTGCATTAAAGTAATAAAAAAAGATCTTTAACTAAAAGGCCCTGTCTCTATTTTTTCAAAATTGAGAGGTGAAAAAAATAGGTGAATTAGTTCTCTTGGTAATAATTGTTCCTATCGTGCTCTGGTTACATGTCTAGAAAATAATTAACAGGTTTTCTCTAATGCTTCCTAAAGATGTTGAAACTATAGAACAAATATTGACTGAGAGGCAGCAAAACTTGCCTGGACAAGAGAAAATAATGGTTTATGGAACTGAAAACTGGTTGCCAAAAACATAATAGAAATTCTGGAAACTCTGATTTGAAACTGATATGAAAAGGCCCAGATGCAGCGTGTACATGCACTCGGGTATTTTCAGGCTGCATATCCATCCAATCACCTTTGCAGTACCACACAAAAGTGTTCTTTGCCTTCTCAGAGATTTGCAGGGCCCTAGTTCCTGTTCCTGACAGCAGACCATGAGATTGGCACCTGAGCCATCCTTTGGGAAGGAAGAGGGAACCCGTCATAAGTACCTGAAGTTCTGGCATGACAAGGCTTTTCAGAAATGTTATCAGAAACTTGCAAACATGATGTTTGCCACTGTTTATCAGGGGAAAACAGAAAAGGAATTTGGGGAGGAGGTGGAAGAAACAGGTCTGCACCTTGTAACTGGGTTGAATATATTGGGCAAGAAGGACTTTGGACTGCAGTGTAAAATCACATAGGAGGCAGAGGCAACTAACTCTCCCCCCTGCAGAGATGGAATACCTCTCTTCCTTTGTTCTCTCTGCACATGTGCACACCTCTTCTGCCAGGTTCCAGCTCTGCCTCTGGCTTAGGAAAACCAAAGAGAGGTTTGCCTGGCTGCAGGTCAGGGTCAAAGACCACCTGAGCTCATACGTGTTACACAAGATGTTGTTATGAAGAGGCCCTGCGTGCCTACAGCATGCACCAACCCACCTCCCTGCTCCCCATCCAATGCTGGCTTTGTACCTCAGGGGTTGCGAAAGCCCCAGGACTACATAAAGCATTCCCTGTCTGAGTGCCCTGCCACTGCCATCAACACTTGGACTTTCAAGAGGCTACAGGGACCAGCACTGTCTGTAAGGGATCCTGCTGTGGTGGGCTGGGGACAACCGGGTGCCTTGCCTGTGTATGCGTCAGGGAAAGCTGCATGATGCCTGGGACTCTGTCAGGGCAGCCTTCCTCCCTTCCTCAGTTGTGTGACAGATCCTGTTTCTGATGCTATTCTCTGTTTGCTGTTGCTGCAGGGACAGGATGGCCCATACAGAGAGAGCTCTGTCCTGGTTGTTCCTGCTGGCACTGCTCTTGCTAGGCAGCAGCACAGCACAGCGGGACTGCCGAGTAAGCAGCTTCAAAGTCAAGGAGAACTTCGACAAGACTAGGGTAAATCTTTCTGTCATGGATCTGTGATATCTTGCCTAACTCCTCTTCCCAGGCTACAAAATCTGGCATTAAGTAGCATCAGTGTTCACATTTTCAGTCAAAGTCACAGACTGCAAAACAGCAGAAGTATGTGATGTTGCCCACACCTCCACAGATGCTGGATCCTGATGCATCTGGTAAGGAATACTGCAGAAACTGAGCTTTAACAGACTGGTCTCAAATTGTAACAAAATGAGAGTAGTGACTTGGTTGTTTCTATGAAGAATGAATACTAGTGTTTTCAGTTATCATTGCAAGGAAAAAACATCTACATAGATCTGACAAGATCTGTCAGTTTTTACCCTCTTCCCACCAAATTTTGCATTTTAAATGCTGGATAACTGCAGATACAAGTAACATACAAACAGGATCAATTACTTCTCTACCTCTGGCTGCACTAGGACATGTTGGTGAGTTTGTGCCATTGCAACAGCTAGATTTGTTTCCTAGGTACAACTTTGAGGCATGGTGTCAAATATCTGTATGTTCTCCCTTCTGTAACTGCCCCCCTCCCCACCCATTTTTTAATACCTGTATGTAGTGTTTTCCATGCTTTTAGTTCTAACTGTAACCTTTTTTATTTCCTTACAGTACAGTGGCATCTGGTATGCCATGGCAAAAAAAGATCCTGAGGGGCTGTTTCTCCAAGACAATGTGGTAGCTGAGTTCACCATAGATGAGAATGGGAAAATGTCTGCCACTGCAAAGGGCAGAGTCAGACTATTCAAGTAAGCTGTTTGCAATCTTCCTTTTATTCCATTTCACTTAGCTTCTCCTTTGCTTACTGGTGCTCTAATTCTACCTGCTATCCCTGCGGTAGTCATACAGTCACACCGAATCTGCGCTGTTAGGTTTGCATGTGATGTATCCTTTCTCTCTGGCCACAGCAACTGGGATGTCTGTGCTGATATGATTGGCTCTTTCACTGACACAGAGGATCCTGCCAAGTTCAAGATGAAGTACTGGGGTGTTGCCTCTTTTCTGCAGAAAGGAAGTGAGTACTTAGCTGTAGAAGATGAAGAACAACTAGTTACATTGTATGTCCGTCCTGGGGAAGTGAAATACAGGTTTGGACTTTTTAAACATACTTAAAACATGTAATAACTATCATACATCAAAGCCTTAATATGAATAAGGTAAGCACTGTTTTTCATATGGGTCAGCTGATTGGCTTTCTTTAATCAAGTGAAGTCCAGGCCTTTGTATATCTTTGTATTCCTTTTGTTTATTATCCAACAATACAGTTGAAGGTCATTGGAAAGAAATGAGACAGATGAAGTATTTTAAGTCTTGCTTTAGTTCAGAACTCAAATTATCAATGCTTCTGTTCTCTCTGAAGAGCCTAATGTCAGACTTGACTGAGCAGGAGAAAAGATTCTTCGACTGTTATTTTGCTTGGGTTTATATTTTCAAATGTAGGCATATTTTCTGTTTTAAGAAACAAATATGATCCAGTATATATACATTCATATTTTTCCATCATCTGTCACACTCTAGGCAAAATTAGTTTATTGAGCCAAGTAGAGATTCAGACACTTGTAGCTCAAAATATTTCCATGGATTCTTTCCAAGAGAAGCAGGTGGATTTTGAAAGTGATTTGAGCTCCATTCTCTCCAAAGACGCAGTTACAAAGAATGCTTTGAATGCCAGCTGCTTTTGAATTGTTGCCGAATCTCCTCACAGTATGCTGCTGAATCATGTTTTCATGGATACTTCAGATTGCTGGCTGACCCCAGATTGTACCTTTCTAAAAACTGTGGTCCCCACCCACAGAAGATATGGGGAAGAGAACATACAGTATTCTTTCACCAGCATAGACATAGCACAAGGGAGGATCTTTTGCTCCAGGGGAGAAAAGTGTAGAGATGACACCTCTTACTGCAAAAACTCAGGTTCACTTCTTTTAGCACAGAGTGTCTCTGTGACTAGGTATTTATGAGATCACCTAGCTAAATAGTTAAGAATTTCCTGAAATTGTCACTGTGCTTTGAGAAGAGGGTTTATGATAGAGCTTGTAGCAAATGCACTTCTAACACACATGGAAACTGTGCAATAATCTCTTTCCTTAAAAAGCAGTTTAAGTAACATCCCTGGTAGGAAAATAGTTACGGTTTTGAGTAATCCGGAGCATGACTAGTATGATCAGGAGTACATTTAGCATCACTATTTGCTTTTTTAACTTTTTTTTTGTCTGACTTTTCCCTTTTTATGGTTAAAATAAGAAAACTTTTTTTTATACTTAATGATGACTACTCTAATACATGATTCTTTTTTTTCCTTTGCTGCTTATTTTATAGTGATGTTCATGCATGGATTTACAAGGCATTTATTAGCACTTCATGCTGCTCTTGTTCTAAGCCTCTGTTAGAGGAGCAGCAGTGAGCCAACCATGTCCTGTTTTCTCCATCACTGTCCCTGATAAATATGCTTACTTTTTTATAAAAAGGAAAACTCCCCCAAAAGCATGGAATTAAATACTGGAGGCAGGAATAAACTAAGAGCTAATCTGTTATAATTTATAGCAATTTTCGTTGTATTATTGTCTTTAGAGTTATGGCAGCAGTCTCTCTAGTTTTACCAGATATTGCTTGTGTCTCACCTTTGCTATTTGCTTTGATTCTTTCCAGATGATGATCACTGGGTAGTGGACACAGATTATGATACCTATGCTCTTCATTACTCCTGCCGCCAGCTCAATGAAGATGGCACTTGTGCTGATAGCTATTCCTTTGTGTTCTCCCGGGACCCCAAGGGATTGCCTCCAGAGGCGCAGAAAATTGTCAGACAAAGGCAGAAGGACCTTTGCTTGGACAGAAAATACAGAGTTATTGTTCATAATGGTAAGAACATTTTTTTTCTGAAGAATATTTCAGGGTTTGGTGACTAAAGCACTGGGAGTCAATTGCTCATTAAATAGCAAATACTTTGAGTCTTTTAGTTAGTGGTTGTAACACTGTCTTGTGAAAACTGGAACTTGTAGTAAGTTGTTTCAACTTTTTCTTATCTGGAGGAGAGCTGAGGTGTACAGCTTTTTTTATGCGGCACATCAAATCAGCTGAAACAATAATTAGAGGAAATTGTAAAACAATTATATCAATGTAATATGAGGAATCATAGTAAGGATAAACTTCATAGTTGCTGTAAAAAGAAGTTGTATCTCTTTGACCAGATCTTTCTCAACAAAATACTTGTTGAAGAGAATAGAATGTATTTTCAAAAACTTCTTTGACAAATTCTTCATAAAAGGATTTTAAGGAAAATCAGGTGGCTTGGAAAGGGTACCTTATAGCAGACCCTTTCTCACATATCCTCATGCCAACTGTTTCACAAAGGGTGGTGGAAGAGAAACACAGCCTTCATAAGGGTAGTATGACCCTATCTTGAATCATAGTCAGGCTGAGCTTGCAATGCAGGAAAGGATACAGATTAGCTCACTTCTGCTCAAGTATATTAGAAAAGGTGAAATAGTAATTTATGCTACTTTAATTGATGATCCAAAAGAAAACTTAATATACTTACTGATAGAGATTACACCCAGAATGAGAAATAGTGAAGAATGAAGAAAAGAGATTATAATATTTAGGAGAAATAAAATAGTAGTGTACCCACCCCTACTTTTACCCCTAGCATTCTGGAAGACATGATATCTATAGACTTGACTGGTGAAGCAGCTGAATGTGAACTCCTATGAGACTATTGTGCTTTATGCCACAGGATGATTATATGTTTCCCCAGGAAAGGATACTGAGGTTGGGTTAGTAGCTTCAAAGAAGAGCAAAGAAAATTTGTAAAATATGTCCTCTAGTGAGTGCTTCAAAGACCTTGATCTTTTCTCATCAAAAACAGGTTAATGGATGACCTGAGCAAAGTCTGTGCTTGCCCACACAAGCAGTGGGAATTGGATAATAAAGCACTTGCAAACATAGGAATAATAAATTAAAATAGATGGAACTTTAAAATGGACACATTCAGAGCAGAAATAAATAGCCATTTGTTTAACTCCAAAGGTCATTAACCTTTGGATCAGTTTACCAAGAACTGTTGTATGTTCTTCATCGCTGAAATCTGTAAATCAATATTAAAGGCTTTTCTAAATGACATTAGAATAAACTGAGATTGACTGAAGGAACTTTTGTGTATTATAAAGAAAGTCAGAAGAGATGAGCGCAGTCAGCTCTTGTGTCTCTATTACCTGTTCATCTGCTCTATAAACAAAGAGTAATATATTGCCATGTTGTAAAGTAGGTATGCTGATAACAGGGTGCCTGAAAGATCTGCTAAGGTGGGTGGTGCTTAGAATACTGATTTATTGACCTGGAAAAAGTGCTTGACAACAATGGAAACAAAACTTTGTCTTGAATGAGAATTTGGAAACAGTATAAAAGACAGATGAGATTTAAGGCATTCAAGACTAAGAGACGTTATAAATGCAAATGAAATTGGCTATGGATATCTATGATTGCATAAAGGGTAGGATAGAAAAGAAACCATGTTGTTACATAAATTGGTACTTTCTTGTTTTGAATGTACATTCATTGTTCATTTCAAATAAAGTACAGTGAGAATAAAAATTTCTCAGGATGAGAAAACTAATGACATAATTAGGGATGGTTTTGTATTAAATATAAGGTAAAGTGTAAATATACAGATGTTGCGCTGTGACTTTGAGAAGTGTATGCTATGGTGATTCCTTGGGTTTCTGCCAAACCCAGAGAAAAATATCCCACTGCAAAATCAAGATATTGGGCTAGTCCAAGTACTGGCCTAATTCAGCATGGTGGTTTTCCTATTATTTCTGCACTATACAAGACTTTCGAGGCAATAAATGTATTGCCAATCTTTGCAAGCATAAACTGAGGCAAAAAGCTCAGTATGTTGATTTATTAATAATTGGTGATATAACTCATTCAAATATTTCAGAACTTCTGTATAATCGAATGCTTGATTTTTTTTTTCCCCACAGAATATAGAACCAATAGTGTAATTTAAAAATGAAAGTTCAGAATGTCTTTTGAAAGTTCAGTCCTAAATGTTCTTTGACTTGCTAACCTTAAAAGTTGATCATGCTGCCTCTAATTTGTTATGGAAATAATCAATCTGCCAAGCTGCACCCAGTGCTGTGTTCTTTGTCAGCTATCCTAATTTAGATTCAGATGTTAGGTGTTACTGTTTGTAAATGAAAAATAGTAGCCCAGGTCCTTAATGCTGTCTGCTTTTTATTGAGTTTATCTTTATGAGCCCAGCAGCAAAGATAAAATGAAAGTCAAAACCAGTAATCTGCATTTTTGCCTTCCTGTGATCAGGACCTGTGATTACCATACTGTTAGTTGATTCTGAATTACCCACCATCATTAAGCCAAAGTTTCTGCAAAGCAAGAACATTTGTGGATGAGAGAATGATTGTGAGCTAAACTGAAAAAAAAACATTTATTGAAATTTTATATCAGAAACTCATATAAAATTTCCTGAATTCCTTAAGAAGCCCTGGAACTTTAATTTTCATTCTGCTATTTAAAGCTACAAAATTAGTGGCAAAAAAAAAAAAAATTCAATTGTCTGCACTAACCTGCATTCCATTGTTACTGTGATAAAATTCTGACTGACATTCATAGATGCTGCAAGAATAAGTGTGTATCTGTTTCTAACTGTGCATATTCAATGTCTTCAGACTAAATTCTCCTCCCTCCCCCCCCCCCCGATTTTTCATTAGCTTTCTAAATTAATGCTGTACTCAAAGAACTTAAGGTCCCCAAAAAATCAAGTAGATATACAAAACTTACCTTGATGGAAGAAAAAAAAAATAAAAATATCTGTTCTTTATATAGAGGCTAAGGCAGAAGATTAGGAAATGATGAGTGTTTTGGTTGCAACTAACTTGCATTGCATTTCTGATGGTAGCTCCTTTTGAAATATGGATCAAGCTCTGATACACTTAGTGTCTCAGAAGAATAGCTTAGGTTGCTCTGAGTTTTACAAATATGACTGTGGGTATCACAGTGCGACCACTTGTAAACACAATACAAAGTCATGTCAGTAGAGCTGTAAGCTGAATTTGCTGTTAGCATTTGCTAGAAGCAGAAATTGTGAATTAAAGTATGGCATATTACCTCAGCTAATTTGCTATTGCCATTAGAAGTTTTGGAGGTCAGAAAAGACTTACTTTGTTGAAAGACATTCTTAATAATTTTTAAAAGGCAAATAATTTGAAGCTTGCTAAAGTAAATAATTTTTTATCACTGATCTATCCAGTCCCTTGTTTGCCAAAGTATCAAAACGCTCAGGATAGGTGTAATAGATTGGGAGAATTCCTGTTTTATTCTGAGTTAGAAATTCATCAGAATTACAAACTGCAGAGCAAGGTATTGGCATTAGCATTACAAGTAGCAGCCTGCTGAACTCAAGAGCATTTTAAAGAAAGTAGATGTGTGTACATTTTAAAGTTGGTGAATGTTTGTATATTTTAATTTTGTCTAGTGTGGTTGAGAACCAAAATACTCTTTTTTTTTTGTTTGTTTTTCAGGATTTTGCTCTTAAGGAGATCCAAAACTAGGGAAAGAAACAATGTAACAACACCATGGATGTAAAGTTCATGCTTTGATGGGGTGTGCTCTTGAAAATCTTTTAAACAGCTTGATTTAGATTTTAAGTATATTTATCTGAGCTATGTAGCTCACCTTGTTAATAAACCAATGAAACATTTTAATAAACTTGGATTACAGGGGATTCAAATTGTTTGTATGCAAATCTGTACATACGGAGACATTGGTTTTATTAGTAAGCCATTTTCTTAATGCACTGTTTTGAATTGGTGACAGATAATAATTAAGATTTTTTTTCTTTTTTTTTTTCAGTTTCAATTTCTGACTAAAGAGTTTTAATTGAAAAGAACCAAAATAAATATATTTTAATTTATTTTCAATACATCATCTTTTTTCCTAGGAAATACTTGAAATTGTTCCCAATAGCATTTTAGAAAAGAGGAAGAAATTTCAGTGACCCTAAATATCACTGATCAACTTTATTATATGCCTACTGAACCATAAAAAATATGCATCTTTTTAAAAGAACTATTTTACACACAAGTAAACACTTCTTTATTCTGTATTTATAAATTAGAAGGCATTATGTAAGTATTTTTAATTTGAGGTGGAATCTAATTGGTCATTCACTTAGTGATACTACCAAGATGATGCTTATCATCTTGTTTCTTACATGCAATTGGTTAGTCTGCTTAAACCTGTGTTCAAGCAGTCAGTTATCTAAGTGTATAATCAAGTGCCTGTTTTAAATGGGATTGAATAAAAGAGCAGATACTTTCTGAGGATGTATATTTTCACCAGAAAGCTAATCTCTTACTGAGTATAAAAAAGAGTAAAAAGAGTAGAAAGTGTTGCTGATACAGATTCACTACAACTTCATTAAAGTTAATGACATTTATGCCAACCAAAAATGTACCCTCATAGAAATTAATTTGTTTGGTACGTACTTATTTCAACTACTTAAATACACCAAGTTCACTGCCACATTCCTAACTATTTCAGTGTAAATGGCAGTTCAATCCATTGGGTTAAATTGTCCAAATCTTACTAAGGCAAAGCAGTGAAGTCAAGAGAATTTTACCTTCAGGAACCAAAAATACAGATTCTAACATTTTTTTCCTTCTCTGGCGTATGGTACTATAACATAGTGACCTATTAACATCCAGAATGTGTCACAACTTAAACTTTAAATAATTATCTGGTAATGAAAGACAGATTTGGTTGTTCATGGTTACTTCTTCTTGCAGTGGTTTTTGTACCAGCCCCATGCCTTAGAGGGTTCCCTGCACAACAGAGAAAAAATTCCTGACATTTACGCCTGAAATGGGCAACATTATACAAAATTGGATTGACAGCAGAGTTGGCAAAAGTGAATAACACTATCCAGAAGAAAACTGATGGCAAAATAATTAAATCTTGTTTGTAGTTCTGGACTAAGATTAAAAAAATAATTATTATAATTGGGCTCCACATGATGAAGAAAGAGATCACCAAAACAACAAGGGTTTGGAATAGTTTGTAGTCTTGCTGGGAAACACGAATCTGATGATTTTCTGAGTAGGCTAAGCCAGCATTTAAACTCCTTCTTGATGCTTTTGTAATCTGCAGCAAAAGAAAAGAAAGTAGCTTTCACTGAAACCTAGAAGAATTTTTAACACATTTTTACAAGTGCAAAAGTAAATCATAGCACATAATGTTTCTTTTTGAAAAGTGACCACAAAAAGGCCTTTCACAATTCCATTTTAGCTTTTGTCAGTGGTTCAATTTCAAATGTTCTCACTTTACTAGCTTTTTTTTCATTTCAGCTATGAACTCACGTCAGTATTAGTCATACTGGTTGATCTCCTTATGGCTTTCTTCCAAGCATAAATACTTTTCAGCATAAAACAGAACCTTAATTACTCATGAAATCCCATTAACTTTAAATTATGACCTCATGTGTTCTATCTAAATAAACCCATTGATTTTTTCACAAATGCAAACTACTAACAATCCTATTGATGCACAAGGAGGAACACAGTCTAGTTCTCTTACAGCCATTCTGATATTATAAGGTAGGTATTAGAAAGATCATGAATTTATTACAGTAACAAAATAATAATATGTTATAAATGTGAAAGGAATTTTACTTCAAGTTTTGTGTAAAGTTTCAGTCAGTAATCAGCATTGTTCTCTATGAACTAACCTGGAACTTTACAGATCCATTTGTCACTAAGAAATGGTGTCTCGTAAAAGTACAGTTCAATGTAATAAACCAGACTATGGCTAGTTTGGGAATCCAGTATTCATGGGGGTGAAGCATCTGTCACCAGGTAGAATACTGAATCCCAATCGCTCAGAGAAAACTCTGAATTTCATGTGCTACCTCCCTGTCTTCACTGAAGTTGCCATGGCACAAGTCTGTTACATTCACTTATCTGATGCAAATAAAATAAAATTGAAATATTCAGCATACAAACATTTATGCTAAATAATTGAGATGCCATTTTACCCCCTGCATAGGTAAAGAAGGGGTATTTCCAAAGCCTGGATCAATTTGGTGTAAGTAGGAAAGCCAGAAGGCATAAGATTGTTCCTGCTCCTTACATGTGTGACATTTCGATTTAGCAGTGATTAATGGAAGGATAACACTAACACTAGTAATGCTTAGTAGCTTCATGTTTCAGGTAAGGATCAAAGTGGTTATATCCATTTATATATTTAAAGAGAATGAGAGCAATTTTCATTCTTTTTGCAGTTTTCTGAATTACTCATAGAAGGTGATGACCTAGAATAAATATTTGTTAAGAACCTAGACCGCTATCAAAAATTTCAAGAGAATGCAGGTGTTTAAATCAAAAATAGACTTCCCAGCAGCTGCTGAGCCTGAGAACGGATCAGTCTCAGTAGCTGCTTCTCTGATTCAAAATGGGCAGAGAATTCTGATGTTTTTAGCATGTAAAACTATTCTAGGCTGATGATCTTCTGCTGCACCTATTTGCAATCCAGAAACTAGGCTAACTCCTCCAAACAGTCCAATCCAAAAATCGGTCTCAGAGGACACCTAACCTGTCTTAGTAAGAATGAAGCTTTTACAAAATACAAAGGCCTAATATCTCCTTCTAATATATAAGTAGGGAAAGCAAATTCTGTGCACTGCTCAGCCTCCGCTGGTCTACATGGCCACAGTATCTGTCCTATATAAGCATCCTCCATCTTTCCTGCTGGTGTACAGCCCAGAACTAAAAATGCAAGAATCATCAGGATTGCAGTAAGCAAGAACTAACTGCATGGCACAGAAGTGCTCAGCAGACATGAGCTGGCAGTGATATGTTTTGTATCGCTTTTTGGTCTGCACAGCATAAGCAAGGTAGATGCCTATCATGAGCATCTGGAGCATACTCTTGAGAAACGGGAGCTTAGAAGTCAGTTAACTTCCAGAATATGAATGTCTTTACTAGTTCTAGCCTCTCATGTGAGTCTTGCCTGCAAGGAGGAGCAGTGCAAAACCAAATAACTTAGCTAGAAATCATGGCTTCTAATCATTACCACTTTTGCCACTGCTCTAAGTGTTAAACAAAAATAATACTTGATTTCAGGTTAAATTGTAAAGTATACATTTGTAGAGTATATTTGTTAACAAATTTGAGGTCTTATACCCGTAGTGAATCATCATCATCGCAGATGCTGTATTACTTGAACACATGAACACTCTGAACTGCTTCCAGCAACATTGAGCATTGTACTCTGCACTCACTGGCATCACAGAGTGTTCTCACGAGGCAAGAGTGGATCTGCTCTTGGGAATGACTTGGGGATTAAGACATTCTCCAGCAGAGTTCAGAGAGCGTGTGAGAGACCAGATTCAATTCTAACAGTTGGGATCCTGCTATGGGATCATAATTTTTTCAGCTCAGGAGAAATGTTATCTCATCATCTGTGTTATCAAGTTGGAAAAGAAATGGGAGTACGGCAGCATGTGGCTGTCTTGTAGTCCAGTATTCCAAACACTTTTTTCAGGCTTCTAGTTCCCTACATGCCATTTTGTTTTCTAAATTTACTTTTTGTAATCTAGCATCTGCAAGGACAAGAGGTGCCCAAGGACTGTGACATTCCTGGGCCTGTAGTTTACTGCAGTGCTTTCCAAGGGCTCAGGCTCCCCACTGAGTTCTGTATCTTCTTTCTCTACAGCAAATAATAAGGTTGCAAAAGGCAGGTGCTTTACCTAACGCATTTACCTCAAGCTTATAATGAGTTTTCAGCATGTACAGAAACTAAAAGCTGATGATTTTAACTACAAGTGTAAGCCTGATCAATAGGCAAGCACATGCAGAGCCCAGATTCTCAGTCCTATATTCACAGAAACATGGAGTACTGTTCTGGTGCATGTATTCACTGCCCCTTGGTGCTCAGGATTTCATCAGTTAATTTCCTGCTCAATAATCTGTGTATTTTGTGGTTCCTTTCCAAAACCTGTAATTGCCCTCATAGATAGTCTGAGAAGTTTAATTACCTAATACAGGAATCAAGAATCTTTTGGAGGTAATTGTTAAAGAGGGGGCATTGCAGCTTCTAGTTTGAAGATTTCTAGCTCTTTCCCACTCTGATTTTGGAAGAGGAAGAGGAAATCAGATGTTTTAAAAGGAATTCAGGTAACTAACATCATGCTTGCTTGATGAGATTAAAATTACGTTTAGTGAGGTTAAAATTATTATTATTTAGATTAAAATTCTGTGGTGCTTGGTGTCTTGGCCTACATTTGAGCAGCTAAGCAACATTCACTCACAAAGAAAGTGGAAGCAGATTGTTTATGGTTTTTCGTTTGCAAAGTTTGAAATTGTGGAGGAATAAGTGTATTCTAATGAGAACTGTGCACTAAAAATACATGCAAAAGATCAGCAGACCTAAAAGGGGATGGATTTTTTCCTAGTCCTGACTCTCTTTGCTTTCTTACAAGTCCCTTATAACTAGAGTTTAGGCTCAAGGAAAGCAAAAACTTGTTTTTCATTACTTCAAATGCTTGACTCTTCTAACATTCAGCAGATTGACAGTGTAAATATGAACAGCACATAAATGGAGAAATATATTAAATACTGCATGCAAATTAACACAAACTGCATTGGGCTTCTGGGAACGTGCTGTTCAAGCATGTTCTTAGTTGAAGGGTATATGCTGCTATGTACTGGTTGAAAGTGCCTTATTTTATATCAGTATTATTTTATATCAGTACTTACCATTCACTAAGCAAATGATGTCTATTCCCCTTGGGTGTATCTGGATTCAGTGACCATATAGTGGTGCCTAGTGAGTTTACTTCCCTTTGTTCTTCAACAAAATTTAAAGGAAAAACATACCTGCAGGATTTTGGAGTAACTGATGACAATGATTAATCCTGGTACCAGAAAGAAAACAGTGGCAAAGGTCACATCCCAAACTATTTCTCCTGCTTTGCTGGGCCAAACCAAGGTGCAAATCTGATTCTCCTGTTTGCAAAGAGTAGAGAAGAAAATTAACATTGTACCACTACTTTCATTACAAAGTTGTCCTTATCTCCCTCAGTGTCTACATAGAAAAGAGCTGCAGCCTAAACCAAGTTAGTGAAAAGATTCTACTTAGAGCTATTAATATTCATGGCTTAAAAAGCCCATAGAATTCCAAATAGATATGTTGTCTACCATCTAAATATTGCCACAAATTTCATATCAAATGCTAACAGCAACTTTAACATTGAAACTTCTCGACCTTAAAGTTGGTCATGTTTTTGAGTGTCACGCTGGGTGTACTCCTGTATGTATTTCAAAATAGTAGCAGAAAAATCCGTGCATGGCCTTTTTGTCCAGGGCTGCCGCATGCTCTGGGCAGCTCCCCCCGGGGAGTTGAGCCCTCAGTAGGGGGGGAAAGTGCTGAAAAGAGCATCTCTCATTCCCTGAGTACTGGGGAACGCAAAACCATCCCAGGTGATGCCCAGTTCCCACCTAGCGGGAGGGTCCGAGAGCGAGACGGGACGGGACAGGAGGGGAGGGCAGCGGGGGAAAGGGTCTCTCCCCGGCAGTTCCTGGGCACGGCCTCGTCTCCTCCACGGAGTGCTGCCCGCTCCCCAGGGCATTTTCCCATGATGACTGGGGCGGACAAGCCTTCCCCAGCCCCTGACACTTCCCGTCGCCCACTCTCCTCCGGCCCGGCCACCCATCGCCCCGCAGCTGCTGGCCCTGCCCTGTGCTAGCCCTCACCTCGCCGCCCGCGGGCATCCGCATCACGGAGAAGAAGCAGCAGAGCGGGAGTGTGGCGAGGGCGGCGAAGGCCCAGATGAGGAGGAGGGCGGTGGCCAGCGCCTTGCGGCGGCGGAGCGCGGTGTGCCGCAGCCGTGCGATGCTCACAACGCGCTCCAGGCTGACGGCCGACAGCGAGAGGATGACGACGGTGCCGCTGAGGCTCATCACGTAGAAGAGCATGTGGCAGACGACGTCGCCCAGCACCCAGGACTCGGTCCAGCGCACGACGGCGATGAAGGGGATGGCAGTGATGAAGAGCAGGTCGGCGCAGAAGAGGTTGAGAACGAGACAGTTGGCGGCAGAGAGCCGGTGCTGCCGTCGAACCAGCAGGTAAATGCCCCAGATGTTTCCCGCCAAGGCCAGCAGGAAAACGAAGGCCAGGGCAGATGACTCACCGATTCTCAGGGCTGTCACGTTGTAGCCCCTGAAGTCTGAGAAGAAGGGAAAGTAGGACCTGTTCCCCCCTGGTGCGCTCCTGGACCCCAGCATGAGAGTGGCCAGTGCACAAGGGACCCCCTGCAGGCAGCGGTGCCAGCCCTAGGGGAAGGGCTGAGATCCCAACCACCACGGTGGCACCCGAGGTGTCCTCCCAGCACAGAGCAGGGGGCTGGCTGCCATCCCCCTCCCTCTTCTTCCTTCTGCCTGTGCTGCTGAGGGCTCTGCTGTGCCAGCCAGGTGGTTTATGGCCCTTGCACCAGTGTGGAACAAGGAAGTGGGAGGGCAAATACAGTGCGTCTCACACAAAGGTGAGGACACGATGTGTGGGGAGGCAGGAAGGGGTGAGCCAGCCTCTGGCACCTCCTTGCTGAGGGGCTCAGGCCTGGTCACCTCCTCCAGAGCCTGCTTTGCTGTACAGGCAGGTCCCTGCAGCACCAGTGACCCAGGCCCAGCCAACCTGCTCCCTGCACTGGGGTCTCTACATGGCTTAAAGCAGAGCGATGGCTGTCAGGCTGCTTCAAGAGCTCTTCCTGGGAGCCTGGGATAACCAGCGCTGCTTTGAGGTGAAAACCAGAGGAGCTTAATTCATCGCCTCATGTCTTGACAGTGGCTTTTTGAAAGAGCAGTCCTGTGCTAACCATGGTCTGGTGTGGAGGGGAGGTGTCAAAGTGCCACTGTCTTGATTTTGGGGGTCTGTTTACTAAGTTGATGCAGTGTTATCTGCCTTTGATATGGGTTCTTGCTGAAGAAGTCTGGTAAATTAAGACATACCTAGAAAATAACTGTCTTGCCTCTTGACAATTCCTGAAAGCAGTTGCTCAAATTGTGAATGAAAGTAGGCATTTTTGCTTACACTCTTCTCTCCAGATGATTTGGAAATGGTCTGGAAGTAAAGCACATAAATTGTCACGGACAGGCAGATAATGTCTCATGTTTTTGTGAAGTGTGTAAACAGCTGTGCAACTTCAGGCAGCTCTGGATGGATTCATTTGTCTCGGTGCCAGAGCAGGTGCTTAAGGGTACAGTTACAGGCTTGGCCAGATGGAGCTACACCTTTTGATTAGGTGAGAGTTATGCCAAACCAGTGCACCAAAGGGGCCAGGTGACCAGGCGGTGCTTCCATGTACCCTGGGTGTGACCCTGCCATCACCCACTTACGCAATGGCATTAGTGGGGATTCCAGATTAGGGAGATTCCAGAAACTCCATCCTAAGGAACAATCTCCTAATGAGGAATGACAAGAGTGAGATCTTTTCTGGATCGCTTCCCATGCCCTTGCCAGGGCAGAGTTGATTTTAATTAGCATGTTTTCTCTCAACTTGTAAGTGGTTCTGTCTGTGCTGTCTCATCAAACAGGGAGTTTGCAGGGCAGCTTGAACAGGTGGATGAGGTGCTCCTACTAATTCCTGCTGAGTGATGACCATATGAATTGTGGGCAGATCTGCTGTTAAGTGGGTGGCTGCTATGAACTGTGAACTCAAATGAAGACAATAAGAAATCTTGCAAAGATGATTTTTTTTTGTCAGCCAGCAACACAAGTGACTGGAAAGTGTCTCAAAACACAGATTTTATTATACATCATTTCCTGGGAGAAAAAAGTCTGCACCCATATTACAAAAGTTTCAGGAAATTTGATAAAGCTACTGAGAATGATTTTCCATACTTATGGTCAAAGCTTGATATGCCTAGTAACAATTTATGTTGGCTTTGCTATGGACTGATTCTGTGAAATGATTGATGAATCTTGAAATACGGCAACTACCTTCCAATTGTCACAGCCTCTCATGTCTGGGATTTCATGCAAGCTGACAAACTAGCCCTGAAGTCCTGGGCAGCTGGCAGTGGTGGTGACATGGTCAGCTCTGAACAGAGGCTGGGAAAGAGCCACATCAGAAGTCTAGTTGTATCTGTGTGAAAACTTGGAAGGCATTAATAGCATTGGGCTGGGATTGGGGGCAGTTGGAAATGGTAGCACAGATAAATGCAAATTTTATTGTGAATGAAATCTTTATTGCCTTTGGTATTAGTGGAAAATGAAATTAGAACAAAATAGGGGAAGGAAAACAGGGAGAAAAACATCCAGAGCAGAATTATTGAAGCAATGAGGATATTTTCAATCAGGGAAGAAAGGAATGCCATAGAGGAGCAGGTTTGAATAGGAGACATGTGGAAGTATCTGCATAGACCCTTGATCTTCTTTAGAAAGGATCACTTTAGCTTTGGTCCCTAGGTGTGGATGAGAATCTCACTTAGCATAAGCCCATTGTTTGTTCAGGAGAACCAAAGCAAAATACTGCTTTTAGTCTGAGTGAGCTTCATGGCGACCTGTGTGCAAAATCCTGTGCCTGCGGACAGCAGAAGTCTGAAGGAACATGTATGTTTCCAAGGGGGTTTATGAAATGAATGGGAGATCCTTGCAGGAATAAAACCTGTCTGATTACTCACAGGGCTAATGGATCCATTATAAAAAAAATAGTTTTGTTTTCCTTCCTGTGAAGTACAAAAGCTGTATTTGCTGCTGGGTAACTACAATCATAGCAACCATCATAACATGAAAACTGAGGAAGGGAGAAACCATAGCTTCAACAGAGCTACTCTGGCATTACTGTAATAATAAGATGCTCTGTGTGGCACATACTCCATGTCTGATTAAGGCAAGGAAGTAATTAACAGAATGCTCGGAAACCTATTATGGTTGTTTAACTTATTGTCATGGGTTCAGCAGCAGCAGTCATTTTTCTCCTTCTTGGTAGCTGGTGCAAGATTTTGGACCTGTGAACAGCGCTGATAACACCAATGTTTTCAGTTACTGCTTGGTAATGTTTTGTCTGACCAAGGACTTTCTGAGTTTCATGCTCTGCCAGGGATGAGGGGAAACCGGGAGGAGGCTGTGAGGAGTCAGAGACAGGGCACCTGACCCAAACTGACCAAAGAGGTATTCCATATCATAGCACGTCATACCCAGGATGTAAAACGTAGAGCAGAGACTCGGAAGGGGGGGGTGG
This sequence comes from Forpus xanthops, assembly GCA_032466535.1. Lineage (NCBI taxonomy): Eukaryota > Metazoa > Chordata > Aves > Psittaciformes > Psittacidae > Forpus > Forpus xanthops. The sequence continues at coordinate 33,996 of JASSUY010025509.1, forward strand.
GGGTGGTGGTGTGTGTGCACTGCGTGGTCTGTCTTGGTATCAAGTGAAGATCAGTTGTATTCTCTTTCCTTGTATTTCTGTTGTATTATTATTGTTGGTTGTAGTAGTGGTTTGTGTTATACCTTAGTTACTAAACTGTCCTTATCTCAACCTGTGGAAGTTGCATTCTTTCGATTCTCCTCCCCATCCCCCCTGGGACTGGGGAAAGAAAGAGGGGGGGAGTGAGAGAGCAACTGCGTGTGTTTGAGGGCCTTAAACCATGACACTTATCTATTTCTTTCAACCTACCTGTAGAATATTTTCAACCTATGTGCTCTTTTGTGCTCAGAAATGGCAAAACATAGAGTCAATGCAGGTTTCATTGTTCCAGGTTCAATGGAAGTTGCAGGGACCTCTGTGGAGCTGGCAAGCTAGTCTAGCAGGTGGAAATCCTGTTTCATTTTTTGTTTTCATCCTGACTGAAAACCTGAGTCTTTGCCTCCACTATACAGGTAAGGGCTGTGTTACCTGGTACCATGAATCAAGCTCTTTTTTTCAGGCTGTGTTCTGACAATCATGAACTGGCACGATAGATGGGGATGGTTCATCTTATTTATTTCTTGAGCATAAGAAATATTCCCAGAGAGAAGGACCTCTTGGGCTAGGTGATTTTCGGAGAAGAGGATTCCGGTTCCATTTGGACATGACCTAAGAAAGTTTTTACCTTATTTATGCATCCTCTTACATGTAGATTGGTATTGAAGTCTTTGGGTCTATTTTCCTGCACCTGTATCACAATGATTAAATAGTACTGACTTCTGTAACATATCTATTGCATATTCAATGTTTGATGAGTAATTTAAATTCACTGCATTAGAAACATGACTTTTTGTCTTCACAGAAGATGTTGCAATCTTGTAGGTGACTCAAGCTGTGTCTATATAAGAGTTTTAGCATAAGTGCAACCAGGGTTAGCTTTCTCTTTTCACTTTTGTTTTTGCATACCATATTGCAGCTCTTCTGCTTCTGGACACTGTTAATTCTGTGCTTAAAAGTTATGCTATTTTAAGGTTTGATTCAACTGCAAATCTGTTTGATTTTGCCTTTTAGGAAATTTTCTAACTGCTCACCCGCTTTATACTTTCATATCAGTGAGCTGAAGCATTTACACCAATGCCTAAGGAATAATTTTAAACTTGCAGTACCAATATAAATGCATCTGTTTGTCTTCATATAGTAGCAAACTCACCCTCTCCAATGTGCACTGAAAACACCAGATGCTTCTACGGGTCTGTGTGGTTACATCAAGAACTAATCCCTGTTTCTTTTGGGAAGTCTCGTTTTCCTGTGGTCAGCATCCACCAGAAGCTGGCATGCTTCCTGGGTTATGTGCCAGGGTGCTGTATTTTCAAGCTGTAGCAGCAGCAGCATTACTGACCAATGCCTCAGAAGCAGAGCTGCTGACAGTACTCTCAGTTGATGTGCTTCCTAATAATAGCTGTGTCAAGTTTTTGTTGTCAAGACCACCAGAGGTTTTGCCAACAGCAACACTGAACAATTTCCTCCTGACTTGCAGTAAGGAAGGGGTTTCTTTCTAAACCAAGTGCAAGCGTAAGCACATAATCCATCTAACAGAGAATTCCTCTGGAAGTGCATGATCTCTAATTTTGCTGCATGCTAATCAAGTCTCATCAGGGTGACTCAGCTCCAGCTAGATTGTTCTAACTAGGTGGGGCTGTTCCTTAACAGTTTTAGGTACTGTAGCACCCTTACACATTTAGCCCACAGATTTAGGGAGTTTATCAGTGGATATAGGGTATCAGAATGGTTCATTTGGACATCACAGGATCTGGTAGAACACTCTCACCAAGGAAATCAGACCCTGAACAAGACTTACATGGCGGATTATAATCTGATATTTAAGTGCCATTGGACCTTTACTAACTTTCAGATGTGCAAAAAGTTACTTAGATTCCTGCTGTTGAACTTTGATGCAGAGACATCAGAGCAAATTCTATGGTGTGCCTCTGAAGGATTTACAAACAAAACTTGTCACCAGCCTCTATTGCTCATGATATATATTCCCTGAACACATTGGTCTGCTGGGTTGTGCTGAGTGCAGAGATTACAGATGTCATCGTTTTCCCTCATATTCAAGAGAATGATCTTATTCATGAGGTTGAAGGAGAATCGTCTTGCTTGTTTTCCCTTATTTCATTTTAGAAGAGTAACTTGCTGGGAGCAACAGGGGTTCTTCAGGTCAGAAGATAAAAGCTTTACTTTTAAAAGTCAGGCATTTCTGACAAAAGGTCTACAGAGTGCCTGTCCACTGCAAGAGAATCTGTGCATCCTGGAAGGCAAAGCTTATGCTTAGCTAGCATTAACCGAGGGCTGGAGAAACAGAACAATCATTCTTGCAACACTGGTGAGAGGATATACAGACAGCACTTTAAATTCTACTGTAAACCCTTCTGACTTACCAAGTGTAATATGCTAAATGATGTGATTTCCCACTCTTCATGTTTGTCATTATCAGTGGCTGTTTGAGATGATTGATGAGAAATGACTTAGAGCTTCTCATAAACCATGTCCAGAAAGCATGCATGCCTAACTTAGGCAGTATAGTTTTGTGTTTAGTTGAATGGGTTAACACAGACACAGTCACTGTTCTTACATTGATAAAACCGATACTTTTGCTGAGGCAGTGTGCTCATTCACTAGTTTTGAGCTGACCAGGGAAATTAAACCTGATTGCACTTCTGTCAAGAAGGCAGCTAGATATCACTCTGATAAGATCCCAGTCTTGTTTCTTATAGGATGTTCTGAGTCACCTTACCTTGCTCTCTCTTTTAGAAACTATTAATTCAGCATGAAATACTTAAACTTTGGTTGGTCAGGAGGAAAGCAAAATGAATCCCTGACTCCTGGTGGGGAGCTCTGCTCCGCATCTGAAGGGAGACTGCGTGTAAAGGGAGGTCTCATGCCATGGATGCATGTCCTCTTTGAAGTCTGCTTTTTTTGCAAGAAATTGATTTGCTGTAAGCAGGCAATGCTAGGAGAGAATTTGCATCTATGAATCTTCAACAGCACCTTCTTTTGCACACCTAGCTCTTCTTGAGGAGCCACGCTTGTCACTGGCTGGCTTGGTTAGCTCCTACTCAATACCCTGGCTACCTAAATCCTGATACTGAAGCACCCTATGGAGGGGAGCCCAAACTCCCCAGATGACAAAGAACTGGACAGCATGGCACTGGCCATTAAAACAGTGTGGGAAAGAGGTATTTCCCAATGTTAGGGAATTAAATGACACCAAGTTGCATTTGTGTCATTTATCTAGTTTTCCAGCAGGGTTCTGATGCATTAATGCAAATATTGATTTTAAATGGCTTTGTCTGCTCAAACTAGAATTTTATACATAGAAATGTCAGCAATGTTCCAGATGAGAAATAAGGTGCAGTAAAACTGTTATGCTGACTTCTGGTGCAGTAGCTACTAATTTTGCATGGAGCGAACTAAGGTGAAGAGTCAGTACAGAGTAAACATTGTTACCTGGTTTTTTTTTTTCTTTATTTAAATCTTCTGGTGTGCTTTTTGCTGTTCTATATGTGTCACTAAAAATAGGGCTTCAAGGAACTGTGAGCACTCATCTGGCTGATGTCCCTGACCAAAGGCAACATCACCTGCCAGGAATGGTTTAGGTAGCTACACAAATGCCTGGTATATCTCCAGTGGTAAAGATTTTGCAGCCTCTGTAAGTGATGTGCTTCAACTGCTACTCTCCAACCATCAGAAAGATTTTCCTTATGTCAGAATTTCTCCTGGTTCAATGTTGAGCCTGTTAGTCTTTTCACAAAGCATAGGAAGACTACTTCTCCCTTCTGTATGAAATTTTGTCATTTTTCTTCAGTCTTTTCCAGGCTGCATAACCTTGACTCTTTCGTGAATTTTCCAGAAACCTGAAAGTCTTCTACTACATTCACATTAGCCTAAATTGCTCTTGAAGTATAATACTAAAAATTGGATACAGTATTCCAGCGGTCTCATCTGGATTGAAATGAAAAAAAGCTTACATGTAAAACGTATCAGAGCCTGTTTATTCATCATGTTGTAAAACTTTCATTTCCTTACTTACCTTCTAAAATCCCACCTATGCTGCAGAATTCTCCTGAGAGGTACGCAGCTGCCTTGCTGCAGCTGGCTGCCTTGACAATAATCCAAACACACCCCCATGCCGACAACATGGCCATGTTTTTAACACCCAGAGAGACTTTGAGCAGCACCTTCCCTTACTGCAGGGTACCTAATTCTGGCACATTTTAGTGAAAAGAAAAGATTTAGAAATGTTGTAAGTAGTATTCTGAGTTGCATAGTCCCACTATACATAATGTAGCTTGTATTACTCTCTATACTGCATCTTTCTTGTATGATAAAGATAATGGCTTACCATTTTTAAGGTAAAACCATAGCCACAGCTGTTATTGTAATTTTAACAGTTCAATCAGATTATGATATGGAAACTAATGGACAGGTTAATTGCCAGATTAAAGTGGAAATGCCCAGAGCTCCTCTACTGCTACATTTTCATCGCTTGTAAACTTCCCCTCTCTCTGCTTTAGAGATCCCACAAGACCAATATTCCTCCCAGTTTTCTTGAAGACACCACACCATTTACATTAGCATTCTCTTCCAGGTAAATGGTGACATCCCATTATCTAAATATTTGCACTGTTAAGCATGATTCTGTTACAGCATAACCGGCACTACACCTCCCTGTCACTTTATCTGCACAGTTAAACATAAGTGGTTTATTGTATATTTTGCCTAACATCTGTAGTACAATTATTGGCACATGGTAAATAACTGTGTGAAAAACAGTTATCGAAACCAAGAGCAAGAAAGAAAGTTGCACAAGCAAGCAAATGATTAGAAGTTGATCCATTTGATGTAAGAAAAATAAGAGCCATCACTCAGTTCTTATTTCATAAGCAGCTCTCCTGTTAGAAGTCAGTTGTTACTCAGAGTTGAGCTCTCTTTCCAACCACACCCATGGTATCAAACCCATTTCACTGGCTTGCTGTTTACAAAGAACACAGTATGTGACAGCCAGGATTTATAAACATGCTGGTACTGGTGAACATGTGCATTAATCCAGAAGCTTCTCCAGACCAACATCTTCAAATTATGCAGATAAATGCAAAAAATACAGAATTTCTGCCCGGTTGAGATTCAATTACTTGAAATGGACATAACTCAGAAAAAGACTCCTGAAATTATAAACTGCTTGAAATAACAGCATTTTAAAAATTACCTCCTACCTTACAAAGAATTAAATTTGCAGCTAAATCCTAGCATTAAGATGAGCTCATTAGGCACAAACCTCTCTGCCCTACGTATGGCTACAGAAAGGAGCAGCAGACCTTTAGCCCTTTTTATTGTTCATTTATTTTTAGGATAAAAAAATAATTTTCACTTCTAGAAAAAAACAGTGAAACAATCTGCATGCTTTCTGGAGTTTTATAGTTGGTTTTAGTCATATGTAACAACAGTATTATTTGTGGAAATGCCTTCAAAATAGGTCTTCTGATGCACTAGAATGTCATATTGGTAATTTTCAACATATACCACCCTGATGTCAAGCAAGGTTTTTCTCTGCTGATGTCTAATATTTAGCAGGTAGGACTAAACTAAAGTTCAGACGAGGTGCTGGAATTAACAAAACTTTTTAAAGGCTATCACATTATCAACTGAATGATTCTCCCTCTACAGTACCTGCTTCTAATGAAAAAGTGGTTTATCCTACTGAAGAATGCTGGCCTGTAGCAGGCGAACTTATTTCATCTATAATGCATAAAAGATCAGAATTTCCTTTTGCAGAAACTATGCCAAGTATGCAACTGGGAATAGAATGCCAGTGGCTTAGTGTGTTCTGAAGAGACAACTTAAGCTTCCAAAAGTAGTTTAGTTAGAGATTAAAAACATTAGGCTGCAATAAAAAGCACAGTCATTATCCTGAATTTAAAATATATTTAAAAATAAAGACAGTTTTCTTCACAGCAAAACCTTTAGATATTGAAGCATAATTTCTTTTTCACTCATTAGTTCATCATATCTTTGGTCACAAAGCTGTAGCTACAATTGTGCAAAATTGTCAAACACAAACATTAGGTCAGTGAAACTGAAAAGTGGATAGATTGTGGCTAATACAATAGATTGAGCAAATACATTTCAGATATAAAGATAACAGCTTTTAACATTTCCTTTCTTTATGAGGAACACTAGATTTAATTGATAACAACATCACTTGATATTATAAGAGTTACTGAAAACAACCTGGAAGACATCATATTTAAGAATAATGTTTAACCATCAAAGATTATGGTGAACACAATGGGGTAAATGCATACAGTTTTGCAGCAAAATGTGATGGAAAAAGCTGATACTACCTAGCAATCACAATCAGTATGGCAGAGTTAGACCTGGGGAATTTCAGTCTTCAGGAAACCATGAAAGAGTAAAAGAAGCAAATTTCTCTTAACTAACGTATCTTTGTAAAATTTCCTCACTTTAATTTTTGTGGAAGGAACTGCTGTTTGGAGTTAACAATGGATGCAAGGAGCAAAATGCTTGCAACAGATCCAGGTTTACATTAAGTGCTAAAGGAAGATAACACTTTGATTGCAAATCTAGAAAGGATTTTTTTGCCAGTTTCTAATTTGTTGCAGGAATTTATTGCTGACTTGTTTTCTGTATTAGTAACAAAATACAGTGACAGTTCAAATCCATTAGAGCAATCTATTAAAAACTGCCCTTTTGAACTGGGATATTGTCAAATGTAACAGATTGAATAACTGACATTTCCCAACTTTGAACTCTAAAATACAGAAGTGCAAAAAAGTTTACAGCTGTATAATTCTACATCCAAACTTCAAAAGTGGTGTCTGACTTTGTTTGAAATACAAACTTTTTCCAGTAACAAGAAAGTTTGTAGTTGCTAGGAATTTGGTTTTCCCAATGGCATTTTATTTTTTGAGAAGAATTTAAACCTTGGTCAGCATTTTCATATGAGCTCTACATCACCCTTGACTGTAGTTCAGGAAAATAAGCTACTTATGACTGTTTTCAACAAGAACCTTAAGCAGCAAAGATCTAACATGACCCTCCTGAGTTTCAGTGTATCAAGATTTGTATAAAAGATGTATCAATTAAATATGTATGATACAAATATAATTATACATAATACATACACTACACACATGCACATACTCCCTCTATACATAAATATATATAGTTCACTATGAGGGCCAAAAATCTTCTGCAGCTTTCACTGTCAGTTGAGGTACAAGCACAATTATTGGGAATCACCAACCAAGAACTGGATACACCAAACATTAAAATAAAGTCTGAAACAACAGGTGTGCTTTTACTGCTCCCATTTTTAATAGTGCAAAAACCATGTCAGTAGTTTGCTATTTGAAGATATTGCTCATTCTAAAAATATTTCCATTGGCAATCAAATATGCAGTAGCTATTTTTTTGCAAAAACAGTCATGTGAGGCTAAATAAATTACTATGATGTTTTGTGGAACCGTGTTATAAAACTAGCAGTCCTTTATATAACCTTAGGAAAAAAAATAAGCTTAAAAAGATCTTTTGCCTTCGTAGAAAAGCGCATTGACTGTGTATAAAGCAAATATAGCAAGTCCATTGGGAGCTCATGCTGTACAAAAGTCAATATGTGCTAGTAATTCTCTATGTTGACTTGTTGGATATTGCATTTTACACCTGGGACACTCAAGAAAACTTTCATTAAGAAGGTTGGAATGCTTTGGGGAAGGACTTCCGTCATACATGGTCAGCTTCTCTTCAAATGCAACTTGCAAGCCTTCTTGCATTTCCATACGTCCAGATTCCTGGAGTTTCTAGAAAAGAAGGTTTAGTGTAAGGTTGGGACATGCATGCACTGATCAGATATTAAGGTTTGATGGCACATAAGCCTTGTGTGTATTACAGCAGTAAGGGTAGAATTTTAAAGTTGGCTAAATGCAGTGACAGTACTGGTATAATGACAGAGGGCCCATTGTACAAGTCTAATACATTTAGATTAGATTTGCAGCTAGTTTTTCTGCAGACTATTTAAGATGGGTTTTCCCACAATGTCTGACTGGGAATCCTTCCCCAGCCATCTTCCTAACTGCTCACACACTATGTTCCCTTAATAAAATGATGCCTCAGTCACCTCTACATAGGATACTGCCTAATTACCTTCCCTAAAAATCTACTGTAATTTCAATTCTCCTTCTGATCTCATGAGTGAAGTTTTTGTCATGCAGTCTGTCCCTAACTTCAAAAAGCACTTAGTTGTCTATTTGACAGCTGCTCCTCCAGTGTCTTAGCACAGAGGAAATCAAAGATATAACTTCCCTGCTTTGTCTAAACTTTTATTCTACTCCCAGCAGACAAGTTTTCCAGTTATCTCCCCAGACAGCTGCAGCAGCAAATGCCATCTTAGTAAGTGGGACTCTCCCAGGGGCAACACATGTTGAAGTGTTGTGAAGTGAATGAATAACATCAGAATCTCAGAATTCATTCCATTCCCTTCCTCTTTTGAGGAGATACTTCCAAGTTGTGTACAACTAAAAGGGAAAGCTGTCTGGCAGAATTGCAGAAGAAATCTTCATCTGCAACATGTTAGAAACTTTTGCATTATCTTTTTTGTAAAAATCACAGTGGCCCTAGACCTGATCTAATGAGGGACGCAGGTTCTATTTCAAAGCTCATTTAAATCTAGAACTGCAGTTTTGACAATCTTTTTCAGCTATCACCTAATCTTACAAGGTTAGGCAATCCTGGATACAGCAGAGCAAAACAGATCGATGGCTTGCTTAATACTTAATCTTTCCCTATAAATTTCTCCATTAAGTTTAAAGTTCAAGTCTAGGTGGCTTTCTTTGGGCTTATATAATAAGCAGCAAACAAACCACATTCCTCACAGTACAACAAATGTCTTTACTCATTGTAGTAGGGAACTTGTCTTTTTGGACAAGAAAGCCCCAGGTTTTAACGGCTCATCCATCCTGCATCTGATGGTGGTGGTGGAGGAATTCAACTTCTGTGTTTTAAGGATTGTGTCCTATTCACCAGCAGCAAGACTGAATAGAAGCATAATGCAGCTTTGCTGTTGCACAACAGACAAAAATGAGATAACACATTGTGATACAAAACACAGGTACATTCCCCACTCAGGAGCCTGACTATTCTGGATCTGCTGTACTAGTTCTCCACGCACACTGTAAAGAAAAATGATGCCTAGCTAGCTGATATAGGGCTCTGCACCTTGCAGACACATACATAAAGAATGTAAGGACCTATAGGGAATACCTGATGACATGAACAGAAGACTCACTACAACTGAAATAAGATGTGAAAAGATGCACATTTATTCAAAATTCCTGACTAAATTCACCTGCAAGTTATTCAGTACATACCAGAGGTTCCAGACGGGCTATTTGCTCCCTAGCCTCACGCAGTTCCTTTAGGACTTCATTTAACTGATGCTGCAAGTTCTGTCGATCAAGATGTTTATTCTCAAAGTCTGTGGTGCATACCTGGATCGGTCAACCCCCAGAGTGAAAAGTAAAGGATTAAGATCACAGTTATTGAGAACTGGAAAGGGGGTGTCCTCTTCTATATATTTAAAGTAAGTTTTATTCTGCAAGCAGATCTTATAACCTTATTTTAGAAAAAAAGAAAATAATTCCCTTATTGCTTTCACTACAGTGAAATTCATACATGCCCAATTATGAAAAACTTCTTCCCTAGTAGAAGCAGAATTTTAGGTTATTTTGGTTGGAACACACTTCAAACTGTCTTGCAATTTTGAGCATTTTACAGAAATCATATAGCGTAAGTTCTCATTAAAAAATGACAGTTTCTACTCAGGATCTTTCTTGTACGAAGATAATTTGGACAGGAACTATGGGTAATACTGTACACCCAAGCCTAGCAAACAAATGTAACTTCCCCCCTCAATAACATAAGTTAGAGGTAAGAATGTACTTGGAAAAAAATAGAGATGAAAAATATAGCAATGCAATTATTTGTATAACATTATAAGGGTATATTACAAAATTTCAATGAGCTGATTAGGTTCAGTATGTATCCCATATCTAATCTGAGGCTATACAATTGAACAAGCGATTGTGGAGAAAACTTAGAATCATATAATAATTAGGGTCAGAAAAGAGCTTAATATCATCTAGTTCCACCCCCCTGCCATGGGCAGGGACACCACACACTAAACCATGTCACCCAAGACTTCATCCTGTAAAAGGTTATAGGTCTTTGTCTTGATACTTGTCAATATTTAGAAGCATCAAGATTACTAGGCATGAATATTCAACTGTATTACTTTATTTGATATATTAATCATTCTTAAATTTGAAGTTAGTCTAGAAGGTCCTTGTGTATAATACAAATTAAGTATCAGCATCTTAGCATGTAATTGGGTACCTGTTGTTCCAACAAAGCTATCCTAGTGTGTTCCTCCTGCTGTTTGAGCAATAATTTACGAAGAAGTTGCACCTGCAAAGAAGAAAAACATTTGTAACAAACTTCCATATACAACAGTTAATAAGCTTAACAAATAATGACTCTAAAATGAGGTGGAAGTAAACTTTTATATTCCAACACCAACAGAAAATGTATGCCTGGTATGCAACAGGCAAACCAAATTGAGAAAACAAAAAACCTGAACTTTCTTAAGCAATTGCCTAACACAGACAAAAAAGGGCACACAAAACTGTATTTGTGCTAACATGCCATGATCATAATAAAAAAACAGCAATGCCTTTTTGTTTCAATAGAAGAAGTTCAAGACTCAGGAAGTGCTACATTATAATGGATTATGTGAATGTGTACAGTAAAATACCCTCCGTCAACAGCAGGTAGCAACTTTCATAGTGAATGCTGCTGTTCAGCTAAAAACCAAAAATACAAACAACAAAAAACACTCAAAAAAAAAAAAAACAACCAAAAAACAAACCAACCCCCTTTTAATCATTATTAACCAGAGAGAAGCAGTCTGCATTTTGAGAGCTAAACTATTGCTCCAGGCAATAGAAGAATTTTATTCTCATACTAATTCTCAGCTCTGTATTGCTTTGTTATTGACCTCAACTTCTCCAAGTAGCAAGTCTATCTTATTTGGATGCCCTGAGGACAGTCCTTCAAGGAGGACTTTCCAGTTTCTCTTCAGCATATGTGTGGTTATGATTTTGTGTTTGGAAGAAGAAACAGGGTTTTTTTGTTAGTATCACCAGGCTGATAGGAATATTCCAAGACAACAGACACCACTGTACCACTGTAACTCTCCGTGCAGGGGAAGCAGCAAAGCCCTTGTACTCCAAACAAAAGGAGGAAAGCACTGAATATTTTTAAGTGCAAACATACAGCACATGTATGTCTTCTCCCACTTCTTATCAGCCAGAGATGTCAAATTCATTGAGCTCAAAAAGAGAAGGAAGAAAGAATCAAGAACTTAACAAAATTAGTTAACTGGAGTCATCACAGTACTCTCTGGACCAATTAGAATATGATGCAAAAGCAGCAGAACAAATCAGGCAACAGCATAAACCACAGGTATTAAGCATCCTGACAGGCACTCCTTAGGCTTTATAATTACAGAACTCTGCTCAGTGGTTTCTACCATAGCTGTTTTCAAGACAGTAACAACTGAAGGTCAATCCCTTCCTTTGTTTATCTGGCCCTTGCTTTCTAGTACTCAGGTGTGCCTGCATAATTATTACACAAGGCATTAGATAGAGAATCAAATGCAAGAACTCATCTGAATGGAAACACAAACAGACCAAAGCCCCCGGCTGCATGGCTACAGTCATTGGCTGGAGGCACTACCTAGGGGCACAGCTGCTCATCCAGTAAGTGAAACTATAAGGCCACACATGCATTGCAGCAGCCAGGAGACAGCACATATCAGTGATATTCCACAGTTAGGACTGCATGATAAAGTAGCTTGTATGGACTTGAATTTTTATCTTTCCTTTTACCTTTTCTTTACCTTGAGGATGAACTGGATTAGAATAAATTATTCTCTTGCTTCTCCCTCTTGGTCCCACGAGACCAGGGAAATAAGCGAACAAGTAAGCAAAATTTCCTTGTTTAAACAACGAACATGACTTTGTTTTTGATGCAAACCAATAAATTAAAGAATTCGGTTTTAAGAAAAGGACCTAAGTCTAGCAATACATAAAGAGCAGACACCATGGTGAGAAATGGTTCATTCTGATTCAGTATGACTCTTCAGATCTCTTGCTTCTTTGAAAATGGATGCTAAAGTTCCAAATGCATCCACTTACCTGACATGAAAGATCTTCAGACTTCTTCTTTTCTTCTCTGAGCTGTCCTTTAATAGCTTCATTTTCTTGTTTTAATTTCTGCACTTTCTCTTCTTTCATTTTATTTTCATTTTCTAGAGTCTTGGTTGCAGCAGCCTGTTGTGACTGCAATAAGGCATTTAAACTCGTTAATTCTTGTTGTGTTTCCTCGTACTTCTTCTTGAATTTGTTAAGTTCAGACCTCAGCTGGGTTACAGTGCATCTTTCAGTCTCGAGATCAGTCTTAGCAGTTAGTAACAGCTGGTCATAATATTTTTGCTTTTCCTCTTGTAAATGACCTTAAAGAGTCAGAAATAATTGAGATAGTAATGGGGGGGGAAACCCAGACCAAAACACATTTAAATATCAGAACACCAAATCCTTGACAGTATTTTAAGACATAATGATAGAAATCAACATTCTAGGCTATTATGTAGCTCAGATTAGCACCAAACTTTAGCTAAAACAACTTTCAGTAAAGCCTCCTTCCCCGTATAGTTACTTGGAAACTGTAACTCGGCTTGTGTATAGTATTCTGTGCTGCAGCTTCCTTCACTAACCCTTATAGCAACAATACAGCCTCTGCCCTGACTATACAAGTTCCATGTACTACACGTAGTTCTTACATGGCCTCATGCATAACACGGATGCATGGGAATCAAAGCCCAAAGACACCAGATTCTCAATTCCAGATTAGGCTCCTAAACCAAGGTTCTGGCATTACTCCCTCCCCAGATACCCCTGGGGACCTGATGGGCTGTATTTCACTGCTGTTGACCGAAGCCAGACAATCCATTATCTTTTGAGGACTATCTTCTTCAAATTGTATGCCATTATTTACTTCTAAATTGCAAATAGAAAGGACTAGGATTCTTTCATTTTAAAAGCCTGCTTCATGGCTAGTGACTGTTACTTCAACCAGAGTTTGAAAAAATTCTGCCTATTGGCCCAAAAGTTTAGTAAGTAGGGAAAATAAATAAATAAATAAATAAAAGCAAACAAAGAGGCAATCTGTAGAAATTCAGTAGTAATACAAAATATACCTAGAAGCAGAACAAGGAATGCAGAATTTCACAGGCCTTGCTGATTTTTGGCACTGCAAATTTCTTGACTTTGTTACTTTTCCTATTGAAGTGTAATTTACAAGGAAGAGTCTCTTGCTTGTCTGTTCTTCCTTCCCTTGACTACAAACTAGGTCTTACCTTCTTATTAGCAATACTCCTTTATAGGGCGGCAAGACCCTCAGATAAACATGGAGGGTTTTCCAAGGAAAATCTTGCCATATCTACCCTCAGTTTGTACAGCTAAGATCTTGGAAACCTGGATTTTTGCTACTGTCCAGCTGCTTGAAGAGAGGAACTTCCTTATGCCTTTACTCCTAGTCTCCTGGCTGTTCTGATGACATAGCTTTGACTGCAGTAATTCTGAGCTACATTTCCTGGTGAGCTACTGCAGTCTGCCCCCCTCAAAATACTGTTCATGGATTTTTAAACAGTACCAAAACAAGATTATGGTATTTTACTGCTTTCCATAAAGATTCAAGCAGTAATATAGAAACCAAGCCACTGCACTTGAATTACTAACTGGCAAGTACCTGTAAGCATACTTTTGCTCCATATGATGCTAATTCAAGTGAATTTACCTCATAGGTCAGTTGTAGCACTTACAAAATTAAGAATTAGGTAATAAGAAAAGCAAGCCAGATCTTTCTGGTTTTCTTTAATGTGATTTTAATACTATTCCACATGCTGGTCAAACACAAAGTCAATGTGAATGTGTGGTACTGAGAGGATGTTTATTAGTGACGAGCTGCAGAGCACAGAAGTGAGGAAGAGGTGGCCAGATTTATATTACAAAACACTCTTCTGGATAGCTGCCAAAACCTATGACAGGTTTTCATGTTCTGTAACAACTGTTCAGCTGAGTAAAGAACGTTTCAGACTTGAGTCATTTTTATAATATTTAATCTTGAAACAAGTAAATTTAAAAAAACAGATACACACCTAGCTAATAAATCCTTAATGAGGCCATTATGTAGGTTGAAAGTGTACTTTGAAGGACGGAAGACACATATATATTTGCCTCAACACTTTCCATAAACAGAAAGGTTGCTAATAGAGTGTCAAGGCTGTTAAAACTCATCTCAGAAGTAGATAAGAACATGGAATACTGTCAATCAAGTAACAGAGCTAGATAACAGGAAGCAAAGAAATTTTACTTAGCCAAGTTTTGCCATTAAACAAAAATGTTGAGAAGAAAGTCTTGGTTTTGTTTTATCGTGCTATAATTTGTTTTCAGAAAACTTATCTATAGGTAATTACAGTTTGGGTCACTTCTTGGAAAAAAAGTTAAGTCAATACCTTCAGAACTGAATTCTTTAGATGCTTGTTGGCTACCTATTTCTGACTTCTGTTCAAGTTCAAAGATTCTTCCAAGCAGGCCCCTGACATATGCTTCACGTTGCTGGTCATACAGTAGCCACTGTTGGTTTTTCTCAAGTGCCTTCATGAAAAGGAACAGAAGAACAATGTAGTTTATCAGATTTCAAAAGTATTAGTCTTATTTCTTAATGTTAAAGTTACATATCATACAGTTAAAATAGATAAGCTAGTTTAATTCTGCTGCAAACTGTAATAATTTTCTCTGTGCAATGACTACAGCACATCTTCATTTGGAAAGATAAGTCACATTTCTGAGCATAAGTTAAAATTGCAGCAATATTAAATACTGGCTTACTTCTTGGAATGGGAAAATGACTTAAAAATTAAGATTTCATGAGTTATGCCCATATTATGAAGAATTAAGCCTTGATCCTCAAATATAAAATAAATAAAAAAGAGCATCTTGAAAGTGGAATAAAGTAAAAGAGTATCATTGCAACTGTAAATTTGTAAGAACAAGGACATGGATTTTACATCTGATTAAATCACAGAATTGTTCCATTTGGAAGGGACTACTCTGAGTTCCCCTACTAACTAAAAACATACATGGTGATAATCGGCTTATGCATTTTGATGCAGATGATTTGTACTTGCACTGTTGTATAGGACACATACATCTTTCAGTTGTTTTTCAACTTCATGAAGATTACTTGGTGATCCAGTACTGTTTGTTACAGCGTCCTGCAGTCAAAGAAAAACACATTAGTGTTCCTTAAAATGGATGGCTGAAACAGTAAAGCTAGTCCTGTATAACTATTAATCCCACAGAAATAGCAGAAGTTTAAGGATCTTCATAGTCTTTTTTTTTTTTTTAAAAGAGGATCTAAGTTATGAAGAAAATAATTTCATATATTTTAAATAAAGTCTCCTGCTAGATACAGGACAAAGATTTATGTTTAATTTAGTCCATAACTCTGCAACTAATAGTTACAAAAAAACTAAAAAGCCTGTCATGTAGCTTTTTGCTGAGCTGCTATCTTGGAAGATCGAAGGGTGCAGGAAAGCTGAAAAATGAAGACATTTAGGGTATTATTTAAGTACACATAAAAGGCATTTGTCATTTGTTCTATTTTCATATCCTCATGCCATTACCAGTTTGACAATCAGCAAGACCCATAGGATTGTTGGGGAAAAGCTGGACACCGTGACAATTTCATTGGGGTAACAGTAAGATAGAATCATAGAATAGTTAGGGTTGGAAAGGATCTTAAGGTCATCTAGTTCCAACCCTCCCCACCATGGGCAGGAATATCTCCCACTAAACCATGTCACCCAAGGCTCTGTCCAACCTAGCCCTGAAAGCTGCTAGTGATGGAGCATTCACAACTATCCCTGGGAAACACATTCCAGTGCCTCACCACCCTTACAGTAAAGAATTTCTTCCTCATATCTAATCTAAACTTGCCCTGTTTAAGTTTGAGCCCCTTGACCTCTCACTATAGTCCCTTAATGAAGAGTCCCTCCCCAGCATCCCTATAGGCCCCTTACAGATATTGGAAGGCTGCTATGAAGTCTCCACACAGCCTTCTCATCTCCAGGCTGAACAGCCCCAACTTTTTCATCCTATCTTCATACTATAAAGCTCTGGGAAACCAAGCAAGCCTGTCTGGATCCAGAAGGACATACTGACCGATTTTCTGAGACTGATCCATAGCAGAGTGCTTAGCATATAAGTCACGGTTCTCTAGACCCATCTAAAGCTAGAGAGAAGTTAAACAGTTATACTGCTTTCATAGTCTGACATGTTTATTCACTGCATGCTAGAAAGCTTTTCTGAAACTGTGTAGAAATAAGGGGACTTTGAGAAAAAAAAAAAAAAAAAGATTACTTCCCAAATCCAAGCTACATTTTTCCAGAGTTTTCCTCACAAGGTTTATAACTGAAAAAAATACAGAACTTTGAATGCAGTCATTAAATGCCAGTACTTCCTAATCAAAATAGGATTGAGAGACACTACAATTACTTGACTTCCTATTTCCATGAAAATTAAAATTCTGCCTCAGCGAAAACACTCGAAATTGTGTCATAAAACTGTTACTTCGTTTTCAGAGCATCCCTGCTGCTCAGGTGCCACCTAGCAGTGTCAAGCGGCATTGCTAGACTTTCAAGTTTTCCAAGTCATCCAGTCTGATGTTTTGACTGAGTCACCCTTTGCAGTCCTTTGTTGAAAAATCAATTAAAAAAGTTAAAAGAAAATCCTGGCTTTAAACTAAAAAATATTTTGGTAGTTCATTGACAAAACTATTGTGGAAATCTCTTGAAAATTAACATTTTAAATTCTCTAACAGTTCAACTTTTGATATTGAAAATAACCACACTGCATTAAAGTGGTATTTTCCAAGATACTGCATTATTAGAAGTGACACAGATAGGTATTATCATTGAAAATTAGGAGTTTTAAGATATTTTACTATGTATTTGGGTAAAGCTGAATTTCTAGAAATTACCCAATTTCCATGCAGAGCACAGAGAACCAGCACCATCTGCTGGAAAAGACTTACAGGCACAGTTCTTAGGTACTGACTTCCCTTGCCCTTGATGAGATATCAGTACCTTTTCTCTGAAACATTAGAACAAAGCAGGAGTGGAAAAAAAACAAGTGTAGAAAAGTAAAAGCACTTGTAAAAGCTGTGAAGTGCCTGGCATCATGCTTACGAACCACTTTAAATGAAAGAAGCAACTTGTTAGTCATACTGTCTTCTGTTACATTGATTTACTATGTGTGATGTCATGTACAATACAGACAATTTTTACCAACTAAGGAGCAAATGAGGACTCCTAAGAGCTGGGATAAAGATTCTCATGACTGAAGGTGAATAGGTGAGGAAATCAGTTTGTCCTTGTTAATGCCCCATGTTCCTATTACTGCTGCCTTAGTGTGTTTAATTAGTGAGCATACAAATCTAAGAGTATAATATCTACTTAAGCAACAGTGAATCATTACATGTAGTACCACCAGTCATACTGATTGTGTATGAGCTTGAAAAGGGATACTATAGTACAGCATTAGAGAATTCCTTCCCCAGCTGCATTGCCTGAAGTCATGCTCCCTGACCTTCATCTATTATTCAGTCTGGATAGCAGCTGCCTTCAAGAATATTTCAGCATGCAACACAACTCGATTAAAAATCTATCCAAAATTTTGTAACCAAAGTTTTATATTGGTGCTTAGTAGGCACAAATTCCAATGTTTCTCCAGCACTTACCTGAGATGCTTGAGAAATGCCAGTTCTGTTTTCAAGTTCAGAACATTTTGCAGTAGCAGTGGCTAAATTACATGTTAACCGGTTCATTTCTTCTGATAGAGAACAAATTAACTGATCTTGCCTTTCTGCTTCCTTTGTTTTTTCCTCCAGTTGATTTTGTAATAAGGAGACTTCACTATTCTTGTGTTTTGACTTAAGCCTGTCTTTCAGGTTTTCGATTTCTTTGTCCTTCTCTCCAAGAAGATGGTTGTGTTTTTCTTTCTCTTTTTCAAGGGAAAGTATTTTCTAAATGAAACAGAATTGAAAAAGTAAGACAAATAAGTGTCAGTCCATGCAACAAATGCATTAGCAAGTTTACAACAGTTTGATACTCACTTTGGAAGGTTCTCTGTTACCTCTAATTATGAGAATACTACTTCTATAGAGGTAATAAAGATCTATAAACAGACAATAATACAGTGATAATCTGAAATATTTCAAGTGACAGTAAAAACAGACTGAGGGAGATGAAACACTGAAAGAATGCAAAGAACCAAATTTCACAGACTTGGTAGGTACCAAGTTTTATATATGAACACAGATCACTAAAGTATATGAACCTGAAAACACAAGCAGTACGAGAACTCTAAAACACGTCCAGATAAGTGGTTGGTGATAGGTTTCTTAGCATTGTTTGGCTTATAAATAGCTTTTGAGAAGCAGCAGGCCTTCTTGCAATCTAAACAACAGTAAGTGAAGTAACAAAAATGTTCAGCATTTGAAGTTGAGGCATTCAGCATAAGGATCCTGTTTTCCAAGCTATCCAGCCTTTCAGTTTCAAAGTGTGCTTTAGAAGGCATTTTCAACAGGCACTCTCTTTTCAGTAGGCCTCCAGCACTGGTAATTATTACACAGCATTAGCGCTGCCTTTGAGATGCCTTGGGGCACTATTTAAGCTTCTGTTATGATAGCATTTCATTTTCAGGGAGTGGTTGAAGACCTCACAGTGCTCACTAGAATTGAATACTGACACCAAACAGTACCTAGTATATCTGAACATGCCTGTGGTTTTCCACCTGTAAACTAAGAACCCAGTATTAAGTATCCAACACTGAGCAGACAGCAGACTTCACCTGCCACAACAAATTCACCAAGGAATTTAGCCACAGCAGTACATGAGCTGTCTAGCCATAGCTGACACTTCTCTAGTGATGTTATAGCACAGACATATGAAACACCTTATTGTCAAAATAAGAGGCCTAGAAATATTAGTGTGCCTAGTCTCCATTAATCACAGCTTTTGAAAATGTGCATTTAAAGTTTCCCAGTCCTCTGCGAGGTCCCACTGTGTGCAAGTTAGTCACATATTAACTCCTGAGCTTCTTTATCTGCAACCACAATCTTACCTTGAATGGAGTAAAACACACGGAAATTGTAGTTTCTTAGTTTCGGCCCATTAGGTTGTAATGGAAGAATGTAGTGAACTGATTGCAGCTTTATTTCCCTATAGCTGACAGAGAACATAGTTCAAGCAAATACTTTGCACCTTTTGGCATATGTCCTAGGCAACTGTTTGCAAACATAATGCTCTTTGTAGGTGGTGTTCAAAATGTTTCTGTGAGACCAGCTGTTCTGAACAGCTGGACATGTAAGGACAGGCCTTAATGGACCTCTGGCCTCAAGTCTTTGTATTTGAAAGCTTTGTCAGATGACTGTAATTTTATTAGTTCAGTCATCATTGAAAAATATCAAGCTAAAGCAGCATTGACATCAAAGTAAACTAAGCTTTAGATGAAAGATCGGCATCTTGCTTAAAGTGGGACATACTCGGACTGATGTGGACCGTACACAATTAGACCATCACAAAAGCCACTTCAGATCAAACATCACCTCACCTCCAGGAGCACGCTCCTTTCCGGATCAGTCATTCTGCTTTTTCTTTTAACGATTTCCTCCATCGATTTCCTCAGGGCAGCGTTCTCCTGCTTGCACTTCTCGAGTTCATCCTCACCTCTGGAACTACCCGACTTCAAGCCCCACTTCCCAACAATTATATCTTTGGCAGTCTTGGAATTCATCTTCCAGCACCTATACCAAAACCAAACGTTATGGGATGGCAGCCCGTTCTGCAGGCAGGACGTGACACCCGGCACGGATTTAAGCACGCAAGGGCCCGTGGACGCGCTGGATCCCGGCGGCGAACGGGGCTTCCACCCGGCGGCAGCCCAGCCCCGCTTCCGGGAGTTTGAATCCCGCGGCTACCAGTATCGTCATTTCCGCCCAGACCGCCGCACTGTGGAGAGTTATGGTGTCTCCGATGAGTCAAACATATGGGGTTTGCGTTAAAGAACGCCTCCACCAAGACAAGGGCCGGAGGGGGCCGGGAGAGCTGGTGCAGATGGTGCAGGAGTTGTCTGGCGTTGGGTGCCCGTTGCCTGGTGCTGCAGGGTTCCGCGGGGATCTGGAGAGGAGACGCATGACTCGACTGGCCAATGCCATGCCCCTGCCTTCTCCCCACCTCCGTTCTGTGCCAGTGCACGTGGTGATGGACGGCCCCCGGGAGGCGAGGACTCCGCCGGGGCGGAGTTTGCTTTCCCTCCGAGGGGCCGTGGTCGTTTTTCCCTTAGAGCGGGTTTCCGTTTTATCGATAAAGGGCAGCTATAGAAGAAGGAGTAGTAGCAGATGAGTGCCCCCCCCGTGTTGCCTCCCGGTAGGTGGCTTGCTCTGGCCTGCTCAGGTGTTCAGTGCACCGGCTGTTGAGGCAGGAAAGGCAGTGGCACCGGGTGCCAGCGACAGGCGGTCTTTCGGTACCGGGTCTTCAGTTTTTACATCCATGTCTTTCTGAGCGTGTTGAATTTAGATGGATATAGAACCTCTCCTATGGGGAAAGGCTGTGAGAGTTGGGGTTGTTCAGCCTGAAGAAAAGAAGGCTTTGGGATGACCGTGAGCAGCCTTCCAGTTCTTTTTTTAAGAACTTTTTAGGGCCTGTAAGATGCAGAAAGATTTTTTTTTAGGGGGGCTAGTTGCAACAATACAAGGGGTAGTGGTTTTAAACTAAAAGAGAGGAGAGTCAGGCTGGATGTGTAGAAAAAATTCTTTACAGTGAGGTTGGTAAAATACCAGCACAAGTTGCCCCATCCTGGAGACATTCAAGGCCTGGCTGGATGTGGTTCTGGACAACCTGATCTAGTTGAAGATGTCCCTGCTCATTGTCGGGGCGTTGGACAGATGACCTTTGAGGCTCCCTTACAACCCAAACTTTTATCTATAATTGTTTTTCTTCCCCAGAAATCCTCTTCCCCAGCTACCAAAAAAAAAAATTCCTTCTAGAAAGGAAGCACGGTCCATCTTGGTTTCAGAAGTATTAAGCTGGATATTTCTCATATGACTATATAAAAATTAGGCTGAGCTTTCCGCACATGACTCGCATTGCTCCATCTTGTTGGCTTCCTGTCTCATCTCTACTTGAAAACATATCTTGCAGTGGTATGCACTGCTTGGGTTTTATACATCTGATCCACAGCTGTAAAACTGAACATGGGCTCGCTTAGAGCAAAGAATTCTTGTAAGTTTTGCCTAGTTTAATTTCAGTGGAGTTTACTGCATGCGTTTATGTTAAAAACAAAATATTTATAGGCATACAAACAATGGAGGGTCTTTTCACTTTTATTTGCGCGTATTTCCTCAATTTTGTTTCATTTCTACTTATACATATAAATCTGAAAATTTTCTCTAGATCCACTAAATATAGCATGTTCAATGCAGAACATGTTTGTTCTGTGCAAAACGTCGTTATCCCGGAGTACAACTGAAGGGGGAGCACTTGAACTATTTTTAAGACTAGGTATTTTGTGATGCTAGGCTGATGCGCGGGCAAGCTAAAAACATTTACAAGCGATGAAGTTCTAAAAATAGGGAAAAAATTTATAAGATATGGTGAAATGTAATACCTTGATATACCAAAAGGCAGATGTGATGTATCTTGAGTACTGGATTTGTGCTTAATGTTCATGTTGCCTTATGCTTGTTCTTGCCTTGATTACTTGTGAGACATATAATGCAGCTTAAGAATAAAAGTAGCAGAAAAAATACACTCATTTTTACTCTGTGCCTTTTCTCTTGCGGGATTTCATTAGTAAGTGCTGATTTTGTGCAGCAACGCAAAACTTGGTGTCAGTTTACAGGTACTTTTTTTTTTCCTAGCCTTGGGTAGCTAGTCCGTCATAGGTCCACCCCTAGACTTTCTTCACTGTGAACCAGCTATTCCGTGCCTCCTCTTCCTGCTAACGTTTCAGTCCAGAAGTTAAGCAGCTTGAAGTCTTAAGCTTAAGACTTCCTTGAATTTCCTTCATAACAATCGACATTTAGTCAAGACTGGAAACAATGCTTCGGGTGATTGTGGAATCTGCTACCAATATCCCTAAAACTAAGTTTGGGAAGCCAGATCCTATTGTTTCTGTTATTTTTAAAGGTAAGAAAAACTGCCATAAATGTATTGAGGGAGGATGTTTTCTGAAGGAGCATGCCCTATGTGAGTATTTGAAAATGCATGGAAAGATGTTTTCCTCGAGTTACATCTGATGTAAATTTAGGTAAGACTTTTAATTAGAGGGACAAGAGTTACCTGAACAAAGTTTGAACTGGGTGGAGTGCGCTGGTCTTTTCTGGCCAGCAGTGCTTCTGTTTCAGGATCCACATTTCACAAGCTTTTGCAAAAGGCTTAGCCCTTTGCTTTAAAAGCCCAAATCTAATTGCATAAATAAATCCTATTTTAATTCTGGTATTGAAGGTTACCTTGTTTTCTACCTGAAGAATCGTTCTTCAGTCTTGATTACTTTGCAGAGCCACTGCTCATTGTTACACTAATTTTTATTGTGACTGGTTTCTTGTTATTACCAGCCTGCTGAAAAACAGTAATATCATTACTGGAGGTGTTTGGGTTTATGGTTTCTCTTTTTTGTTTTGTTTTTACAAACTGGATTTCACTTTAGATTTTTGCCTGTTGAGAGTATTTAAAATAAAGATGTAGGAAGGAAAACACATTTTACACTTTCATTGCTTATCAGATACATATAGGAGAAAGAGAAAACGGTATGATAAAATCAGCATTTATATGTGAAGCCAGTTATCTTTTACAGTATATTTTGCCTGTTGCCATCATTTCCTTTCTTGGCTAGAATAAAGGAACTTGATTTCAAGTGCTGGTTTATCTTTAAGATGCAGAAACCTCCAAGCAGTTTTTAATCATGTAATGGATTAAACCAAACTCTGACAAAGTCATCTTAATTCCTGGTTACTTGGTTTCTTAACTGTGCACTCAAAGTGAAATGGTGTTTCCTGAAGTATGAATAATCACTGTGGGGGTTTGTTACTTTTGGAAACCAAATCTGAAATCATGACATTTTTCTGGAGGCTGGAAAAGGACAAAGCGGAGCACATCCAGTATGTTCCAAAATGAAGAGGTTTTGGATACTTTATTTCAGCATCAGAAAGATGTGATGGCATTCCATTTCCTCTCTTTACCTCTTCTTTTTTGAGTTTGTTCTGTCCCCACTGTGTTAGGGCAAATGGCAGAGCCTATCTCAGTATGTTTTTGAACTTCCTAATTCTTAAAATACTGTTTTGTGTGCCATGCAAAAAGTCCTGTTGGTGAAGAACTGTAATTTCTCTGGTTTGTTCCATTTGTTTCTGCTGCTTCTTAAGCATTCATACTCTTTTCAATTCCTTGTCTTTCTGTTGGTTTCCTGTCAGTTTTACCTTTCTATGTTACCTCTGTTCCTACAGTTTCGTGCTCCAGAGTTGTTTTTTTCCCTAAGTGTCTGTTTAATTCCTCCTTGTAATCTTCTGTCCCTGCTGTGTGCTCCAGTGGAATTCAGTTTTATGTAGTTAATACAAGTTACAGATCTATGTTTTTTCTTTTGTATTGCTGGATTTGTTTCTTAGACTTTAGTTATCTGAACACAGGAACTGTGCAACAGACTGATGGAATGAGTTTATATTTATGCTTTATTTATGTGCTATAACTGGGATTTTTAATGTTCACAAACATGCTTAACTATTATCTTAAATACAGCTTCATAACTGACAGTTTTTTAGTAGGATATTTAATTTCTCATTTAACTGCCACTTCTTTTTATGTGGTTTTACTGCATACCAACAGTATGATTTTTTTGCTTCCATCCAGAATGATTCAGGGGGATCAGAAAATATTGGGCTTTTGCCAGCTATTATTGAGCAGCAATGATTGGAGTGGAATACCTTGTTGCCAGGTGCAAGGATGTAGGGTCAATACTTGAAATATGTTGGACTTGTGGCTGTTTATGAATGTTTTTTATATGCAGATTCTTCCCCCTCACCTTGTTAGTGTGTAGAGATGGAAAACCAGTCTTATTTTTTAGAAGTTCTATGTCAAAGGGCAGAAGTCTTTCACAGTTATCTATGCCCACTGTCGCTCCTGGGGGGATATGAAAAACACAGTTGGAATTTATTATCCAGACTGGGGAAAACTCAGTACTTTGACTATTGCCTTGAATACATTTTTATGTTCTTATTTGACTGGAGTATTCTTGGAGAAGCCTTAGAGAACAGCACTCATTTCACAGAAAATTGCTGTGGAAGTTGACATTTTATTAAACAGTGTTTGTTTGTTGGCATTTTCACACAATGACTTGTATGGGTTTTGCTGATGTCAGCTTCAGTAATTTTAAGACTTCAGTGAAAACACACAGTATATCACAGGATTAGACATTTGCAGCTATGCTGGGAAGAGAAAGGCCGTGATCCTACAGCTGTTAGTATGTAAGTTACTCTGCACTTTATATGTTAACACACATATGTTAGTATAATTTCATCTATGTATAGAATAGACTTAATAAAATTTTTGTAATTCAGCTACAGTCAGGACAATTAATACAGTGACATATATTAGGTACATACTAACAGGCAGTAAATGTTTCTGTGGCGGTATCTTATTTAGAATTGAGGGGGGTTGTGCAGGCATTTGACTTGTTTTTTTTCACATGTTTTCAATCCAGTGGGATGGACCTTTTCTTTTATTTACTTTAAGAACAACTCACTGCTCAAAGAGAACTACACCCTGAGAGTAAACAAGTATTGCTGTCTGAAAGTGGGGGCTGGAACTGCAGAATTCGCCGTCACTCTACGTGAGACAAATTAATATGAAAAACTGTTGCCATTTGTCGAAGTGGCGCTAAGTGGAAATGATTAAACCAGTACAATTCTTTGAGTTTGTCAGATATACCAAACTGAAGAGAAATGTGTCAGATTCTTGTCTTTGGGTGTAAAAAATGACGCTTACACATGCAGCCAGTACAAGGGCATTTAGTGCTTTGATCGTTCCTTTTGACTGCCTCATTCAGCTTTATGCATTAAAAACTGATGTGAAATGGCATTCAGTTTGATTGGTCCAACTTGAATAAAATCTATTTTCCCATTTGTGCTTAATCTCAAAGCTTTCCAGCAGGCCAGCAGTAGTGCATCGCTATGTTAATTTGTATTTCAGTGTGTGAAAGGAAAGTATATTAGAGAGTAATTATTCCCTCAATCTATGTTTTTTGGTTTGCAGAGAATTAAATTATCCTACCTTTAATTTCCTGGATTTTGGAGGTCTGCCCATTTGATCCTGCAGTTGCTGCGCCTGTGCAATCTTCATTCTTCATTCATAGAAGTTTTGCAGAAATCTTAGTGAACTGAAATGTGATTTTTCTCTTTAATATTAGGTTCAAGACTGTTCTGTAAAGCTAATACTTGCTTCCAATTCCCCATCTGCTGCAATTGATAATTAATTAGGATAAAAGAAAAAAACTAAGATGTAAGCATTGGTTGTTTTGCAGTACTGTAATTATCAAATAATGTAGAATAATGGAACAATTATTATTGAAATAGCTCATCTTGAATGACTTTTTAACAATATAATCTCATTGACTGTCACTAAGTTCTTATTGCATTCATTTCCAGTTGAGATGATTAAATGATACGTGGTGCTATAATGCCTTTATCAAGGTAAAACAAATAGTGATTACTTTTACAGTACCAAAATTACTGTAGTTAGCTTTTAAAGAAACGAGTATATACAGTGTCCTACCTGTACCCATTATTATTGCTTACTCTTATTTCTTGGTAGGACCAAACTAAAAAGGATGACAGACCCTGTTTTAGAGTTTATTCTGATGTGATTTACAGTCTTAGCTACTATACCTGGATTCATTAGCGATAGAGGAAGGCAGCCTGAGGACCTGAAACTTGTGTGAGCTCTGGAATAACTGTGTGGTCCATCTTACCCTGCTTGACAAAGATTTTTTTTTTGGTGGGAAGAAGAAAGTTCTTTGCCAGCAGTTTAAACAAGCAAACAAACAAACACCCACGGTGTGTTAAAACTGTGATAAAAAGTGTAATTAAAAATGCCAGTAAAGTGAAGAAAATACGTGCTTGAGGAATGTGACACTCAGACTATATTGCAGCTAAACTGTAATGTAAGTTGTTTTCCAGTGGTTTTTGTCCAACTTGCACACAAACACATAAAGCACAAAGTTTTTTTTCTTAGTGTAATCTCGACTATGCATATTTTAGTGGGATCTTAAATCCTTCTCTTGTTTTTATGAAAATTAATAGTCTGCAATGAAAAAT
Source organism: Forpus xanthops (assembly GCA_032466535.1). Classification (NCBI taxonomy): domain Eukaryota; kingdom Metazoa; phylum Chordata; class Aves; order Psittaciformes; family Psittacidae; genus Forpus; species Forpus xanthops. The sequence goes on from JASSUY010025509.1 coordinate 60,636, forward strand.
TTTACTCCTTGTCTTGACTGTTGTTCAAGTCGGGGCTTTCCTTACCATACAGAGTTACGTTTGAGCTTAGGCAGGATTCACAGGGTCACTAGTTCCATCAGGATCAGGTCTGTGGCTTCCTATCTCCTTTACAAACAGCTGCAACTGTTCCCTTTTTTCACTAGCATGTTTTTTCCCCGACTCCCAGCTGCTATTTGTAAGGGAATTTGTAGTATCAGTGCCAAACCCCAGATATCCTGGGATATTAGGGTTTGAAAATACTTTGTCTCCTATTAGATAACATTAGATGAAGTTGAATTTCTATTACTAGATGTTAATTAGTTCTTTGTTCCGCAAAATGGGTCTGCAGCATGGTATGTTATGAAAACCTTTCCTTTGTGGTACGATATGAGTCAATATCCTGTATAAATTGTAGACAATTCCTGTTACAGAAGTGTGAGTCAGTTCTCGCAATTTGCAGTATGGGATGATATTTCTTCTTCCAGTACATTCCACTCTCGTCCAATAAAAAGAACCACCCCAGTCTACTGCTTGAATAGCGGGTATGTGAACTTGCCCATGTGGCATGTCTCTACTCTTGTATCCCAGGTCTTTGCAACATTTTCCTTACAAAGTATAGCCGTAGCTCACAAATAATAAAACTCCTATTACCTTTACTGTAGTCCTTGAATACAAGAAGTGTGTCTGAAATTTAGCCACCTTGTGCTGGATGAGCATGTCATAGATCAGCAGTTTGTTTAAATATGCTCATTTGTTATCACCAATATTTACAATTTCTGTTTAGAGAGTTGCATATTTGCCAGTGTTCCTTTATGCTTTTGAATGTCATGTCAAGGCTTGTTCTCTATCAGAGCTGTGTACTTAGAGTGCAACCAAAAAGTAAAAATAAAGCTATGGCATGTTACTTGCTTTGGAGCTTTTGTAAGACCAGGATTTTGTTTTCCTTTATAATAGCTGAGGGGGGCTGCAGAGGGCCTCTGCAACACTTGAATTGTATTATTCATCTCAGGAGAAGGAATTTTAATTGAATGCCACACTATATACCATTTACACTCATTTGCACCCCACCCCCTCTCCCATGATCTGTAGGTTGAACAAATGCAAATTTTGCCGTGAAGTAAGGAAAATTTATAATATTTAGGCCACAGTAAATGTCAGGGAAGTGATCTGCATAACCTCTGGAAACCACTTTTTTCAGGAAAGACTTCATTTCTTCGTATACACATATGTATTTCTGCAAATATTTACTCATTTAAAGGAGAAAGTGCTGACACTGGAAGCAGATCAGAAGATTATTTTTTTCAAAGCAATTTTATTTCAGAGCTACTCACCTAAAAGCCTTTTGTAACTCAGACATGATAAACTTGTAACGCATTTTCTTTGCTACTAAAGTTCGTTACTTTCAGGTTAGTTATAGGTTTGATGTCTTTTAGTCTGTCTTCTTTCATCTTTACTGAACTTGTAGTCAAGGGGCATAAAAGATTGAGAAACCTAAGCACTAATTTTTTCTTTTCAAGAATGCATCTAACTATGCATAAACAAAGCAGAATAAAAAGCCTCAACCACTACGTTGCCAGGGAGTGTTTTGATAGTAAAATGTTCAACTACTGGAAGAAGCAAAATGAATGGAACATTTGGTTTCAAGCTCAAATTTTCTTTTTTAAAAGTGAAAGGAAAAATTGAAATGTTTGTGTAGTGCATTAGCAAAACCAGATCATCACATTTTGTTTGTATTTGCAGATGAAAAAAAGAAAACAAGGAAAATTGACAGTGAACTTAATCCTGTTTGGAATGAGGTAATTTTTTCATTGTTTAATCAATTCTTGGTCTTTTGTAAGGTAAAACACTTGTAAAATTGGTAAGTCAATTCTATAGTTGTAGATATTGATTAGAAAAGGGAACTAGTGATATGTGTTCTTTCAAGCTGTTAGTAAATACAGGTGAATAGATTCATCTTGTACCATGCATTGCAATTCATTAAATAATGTTTTTATATGAGTATCTGGTGAGTTTGTGGCCTTTTTTTGTTCCCTCTGACTTCAAAACAAATGATGTTCAGCCATTGCGTATCTGCATATGTGGATCCTTTATTATATACTGCAAAGAAGCTCTGCAGAATTTGAATCATGTCTTGAAGTTCCTCAAGTTTTATTTGTAGAACTGGTGTTTTTTTGTCTTCAGTAATATTTTTCTTGGAAAAATGTTTTCTTGGGCTTTGTTTTTTGTTTTGTTTTGTTTTTTCCCACAACCAGAAATCAGAGATTATTCTTAACGTTTTGTAATTAGGAATATGAGAAAACCTACAAATATTTGTCTGAATTTAACAGCAGTTGTAGTTCAACCAGTATCAGGTCTTGCTGATCATCAGAAAACACATTAGTGTAAATGGAACTGCAAAAGAGGTTATGGCTCTGTATAAATAATTAAATTCTTTTTCTGATATTGTTACTAATAAGTAGAAAATCAAGAATGTACTATGAGCATTTTTAACTTTGTTTTTGCAGTTGTAAGCTAGTCTGGTCTGTCACTAAATGCAAAATTTATTTCTGAATAGTTTTGTTGTATTTTTTTACCCTGCTGTTAATTAATTTACACATAAATTGTAATTATAATTTGCTTCGCTTCGTTATTTTTGTTCAGATTCTTGAATTCGACTTGAAAGGAATTGCCCTGGATAATTCATCTTCCCTGACAATTATTGTGAAGGATTTTGAAACAATTGGACAAAACAAGTATGATCTTTTTATTCATTTCCTTCCTTTTTTTCTTTTCTTTTTTTTTCCCCAGAAATAAGCACAACTTTCAATGCAAAAGTCCAGGGAAATAATGGAACTAATAGTTACTGAGGGAAATGATGGATGTAATTAGATGGTTTCTGATGTAATACATATTTGCCAGCCTATGAGCCAGTGGGCTTTTCATCCCTCAGTTTCAGATTGTTTGATTGTTACTATAAAGCAAAGTGTCAGCCTTCTTTTTATGCTTAATTTTTGATTTGCTGAAGCTAAATGAAAGGGACATTTTAGCCATTTAAGGCAGAATTTGGGTAAAATTTAGTTCCCTTCACTTATCACTGCCATTTGAAAACCATGCCTGCCATATTTTACTTGGTGTTTGCTTGTAATGAAGGTCCTTGTGTGACTAGGTTAAAGCCCTACAGATACCTGGTGCAGGTTGTCATCTTTCAGAATGATGCAGAGCAGTATCTACAACTACTGTACATAATAATTGTCCAGAAAGTAGTTTTGAAGAGTTCTGAATTGACATTCTCAGAGCAGAGCTAACACAAACCACCACAAACTACAAAATGCTGTTAAAGCTCTTAAGTGTCTTAAAATCTCCCAGAGAGGCTATATTTTGCATGACTTATTTAATTCTTGCCTAGGAAGAGGGAAGCTCAGTTCAATTTCCTATCTTGTCTAGAGGGATTGAAGTCCTAGGCTCATGTCCTGGGAAAATGAGTTATTCATTAGGATAAATATGTTGGATAAAGTACAAAAAGTGTCTTGGGAATGGGCTCTGGTTTTCTGGTTTTTTTGAGCATCCTAGATAGTGAAGTCTGTGGAATGCCATGTTCTTCCTGGTCCAATGAACTATGAGTTCTCTGCACAGTCATTAAAAAGCTTAAACTTGAGAACAAAAATAACTTCCCCAAGATCAGCTTGCAGAACTCTTTTTTATGTCAGATGTGATAGTAAATTCTCTCACACTGAGAAGTGCATCTGTCACCAGTTGCTGGTTAAGTGTTACAAGCCTCAGGCTCATTGTGTCTATGGAAGATTGTTAATGCTGTTGCTAACTCTTCTGATTATATTTTGAAAACGTTTAAAACTGGATTGAGGAATTTTTTCTTTGGTTGGTGGCTTGGTTTTTGTTTGTTTGGATTGCTGTTTTTTTTTTTTTGAGAAAATACATAGTTTGGTATTAAAAATGTCTTCTGTAAATAATCTCAGCAGAGGAAGAAAATGTATATCTAACATTACTTAGAGGAGGACTTCAGAGTGTTCTAAAACTGGGGTGGGAGGCTGCTGGGAACTGTCTTTTTTGACATTCATTTCTTGGAAAGGAAAGGCTGAGGCTCCTATCAGTAAAGGATTGAGAGTTTAGGTATTCAGCAGATAGAAGTTTTCTTGATGCCTCTAAGATGTAGGAATTTATGGCTCTTTTGTCCTTCACCTTTTCTGTTTGGTTAGTGCTGTTAGTGCATGTTATGCTTGAATCCTGGTCTAAAAGTCTGAACTCTACCAGTTCACTCTGTGTAGCACCTATATATGCAAAATTGGTATTCACATTTTTCAGACATATAAACGCTTAGTTTTAGTTTTGACAAAATCAGGTTTTATTATTAATTTTAGAGAACTGCAGATAAACAAACAGTAGCCATATCTATGTGTGCCTGGAAGATATAACACAAAACACAAATAGATTTAATAATAATTTCATAGATTAAAAAAAAAAAAGCTACGTAGATGATGCCCTTAGTAACATAGCTTAGTGGAGGACTTGGCAGTCCTGGGATGTTGGTTGGACTTGTTGATCTTAAAGGTCTTTTCCAACTTTGCTGATTCCATGGTTTTCTTCAACAAAAAAAAAAAAATACATCTAGTTTTCCCACGTATGAAGTAATTACTACAGAAAAAATGTGCAAAATATATGATTTTCTGGATTTTTTTTCTTTTTTTTTTTTTTTAGTTTAATCTTGCTCATGAAGACAGTGAGAAAGGAGCCACCTTGAGTTGAGGCTTCTATCTTCGCATGAAAGGCATTATAAATACGTTTGAGTACTGAAATGCTGTCAGGTGCCCATGTTGGCATTTAAACATTTTTTGTATCTTTATAATCTTACAGAATAGGAATATTTAGTAAGTTAGCATAGAATTAATTAATTTATCTTGTTCAACTAACTTTTAAGAGTATTTTTTTGTATTTTTAAAGCTTTTTTAACTTTTTTTAATAAGAACAGATTTGTTCCTGTGAATTTGAGCTGATAGGACCTTTTGACTATGGCCACTGAAAAAAGATCGTTGCCACATAAAATTAAAATGATAAATATAGGAACACAGGAACTTAATTAATGCACATTTTATTAAAAAGCATAATAGATAAACTTTAGTAATGCTGGAGGGTACTTTTTGTCATTTTGACCTGGACTTTGTGGTTCCTGCTGTATTTGTGTGATGAAACAAATACATAACACAGACTTTTAACAAGTTTTGTGTGGCTTTGAGCAAATGATGATACAGATTTAAAAGAAGAAGATACCTGGAGTTCTGTAGGATTTAAACTTTAATATCAGAATGAGATGTGTACAGGGTACCTTAAAGCAATGCATGCAGATCATTTCCATGAAGAAGACATAAATTACTGGCTGAAATTGTTAGCAACCTTTTGTGTTCTTCATGTCATTTGCATGAAATAAACCCGGTCCCTAAAATCAATTGCAGGAAAAGGGTAAGGTATTGGGTGGTGGCAAGCTAATCAAAAAGCTTTTCTTTTGGATAATCTACAGCAAGGATAGAGTTTATTGGTTTGTGTTGAAACATGCTTGCGGTAAAAGTTCTGAGAAAGCCTAGGAGTTCTTTCTTAACCCACATAAGATAAAGCTTCATCAGTGTGCTTAAACTTTGGCTATCCCGTAGTGGTTAAGATCTGCCTATCTCTGCTTCAATTTGTTTGAAAGGGTGAATACATATATTTAGACAAGCATCATACAGATTTTACTTAAATTTGTGCAGAAAAAATAGCAGCTTATAAAAAATGAGACACCAGTTTCTTTGTAGAAATCCTAGATTTTAAACAAGGCTCTGTTTCTCTTCTGTACTCTTCTGCTCTATTTTCTCTGTCAATACCAAGTAGTGTTGGCTGCTGTCAATTTGAAAGGGAGCGTGATATCACATCACCTTCTTTCTTCTTTCTTTTTTTTTTTTTTTTTGACAAATTGGATATTTTATGAGGCTGAACCAGGCATGTTTAATGATAGTAGTCCACTTCCATTGTTAGCTTTACTACTTTCTGCCTCTTCTCAGTATGTGAATTCAGGTTTTTACAATGCCTCAACAGCTCTGTTGCAGAATCACTGTGAGTCAAGCCGATGCCCTCAGATCTCTCATTCTTGAGATTCCTGTAGGTCAGTAAAGCAGGAATATATTGCATGCCTCTGACTTCAGGGAAATCCCAGAAACCAGAACTTGAGATAGGAAAGCTTGCCAGTAATCAGAATTTTTAATGTGTCACAAAATGAAGGAAAGTGCTTATCTGAAACCCTTAAAATGTTTTACTCTGTACGTGGGTTCAAACTTAAGCAGGCATGTGTTTTTCTTTTCCAGGTGTATTTGGACTCATATTCATGGCACCCCTAGCTTGTGCAAATGCCTGTTTGTTTTCCTTGTAGATGTTATTTCAACTTCCACAGAATAAGTTATACCACTTATTCTGGGTGCAGCTGAATATGTAAGCCAGTAAGATTATTTAGGAAAGTGACTTCCATGTATGGAGTGTCCAAAAATATAAATATAGTCCATACCAAAGACAGAGCAATGCCATCAAAGTAACGTTCTTTCAAAATAAATCCTCAATAACCACTACATGTTTGTAGTGTATGATACGTTTGGGAGGACTGTTGGCAGGGAAATAGGATAAGGGGGTGCAAAGTGGGAAACACATGAATAGGCTTCCTGACTGTAACAAGGTAATAGGAAATGTCATCTTAGACTTCTTTTAAAGACACAAAGCATGTAAAAGCGGAAGAGATTGGTATTAATGAACATTCACATTTACCCAAAGGATCATATGAAAGAGGGAATTTGGAATAAGTTTGCTGTTTATTACTTGCTTGTAATATGTTTCTGTAGTTACTGATTCTGTTTATTAATACTGAGCTTGAGAGATTTGGCCTAGCATAGTTTTGCCATTCTTTCACTGTATCCTCTTAATTTTGAAGAAAAAGTTTGTGGTCAGACGCATGCTTGCAGTGCTGCAGCATTGCAAATAGATGCTTGTGTGCAAATGACACTCCCTTGCTTTGTGTTTTAGTTCAAGTCTGGAAAGATGGAGTACAGTGCCTACCTAGGGTCCTTGCTACTGAGAGCTCTTACAGTAACAGTTTAAAAAAAGCAGGGGGGTTAGAGAAGTGAGGTCTGGACATCTAGGGGACTGAGTCACCCAAGAAAGACCAATGGGGAGAAACTACACCATGTCTTTGGTTTTATCTCCTCTCTTCTGGAGGAAAATAACTATTGCATCATAGAATAGTTAGGGTTGGAAAGGACTCCATGATCATCCAGTTCCAATCCCCCTGCCATAGGCAGGGACATCTCACACCAAATCGTGCCATCCGACGCTCTGTCCAACCTGGCCTTGAACACCACCAGTGATGGAGCATTCACTGATTCCTTGGGCAACCCATTCCAGTGCCTCACCACCCTTACAGTAAAGAGCTTCCTCCTTATATCCAATCTAAACTTCCCCTGT
>JASSUY010025512.1:0-11725 GCA_032466535.1 Forpus xanthops
ATGAAACTCCAAAAGTCCTTGGCCAGCCTGAACACTCCAAGCCATAACTATAAACACTGGTGTTATCAGCACTGTTCTCAAGCTGAAAATCCACAACACAGTGCTGCACCAGCTACTGCTTAAAGAAAAATGACTGCTGCTGCTGAACCCATGACACTGTTCTACTATTCTTTCTATTCCTATTCTACTATTTCTACACATCAAAGATATTTACAAAATCTAGAAAAGTAGAACTTAGCTTCCATCCTTAGTTACGTGAACTAAATAAATCTAAAAGGTGAAATCCTCACTCGGCATTGAGACCTGCAACACTGCTGTGAGTATGCAGTGAGGGATCCATTCCCCCAAAAAACACACTAACCCCAAATGGTGAAATAAAAGCCAAAGTGACCTACATATATGTAGGTTACTGTCTTTAGATGTTTACACAAAGTGTATTTAGCTATATACAGATTATCTATTCCACATAGTAAAAGAGATTATACATGAAAACAAGTCCATTGCAGCTAGTGTGCTGAGGTAAGACACCAAAAAGAAAGTGGGGAGTTGTATTCCCACTGAGGCAAATTAAGCTGAAGTTGTGATTAAGCAAGAAAGTATAGCACATGACACCTAGTCTAATAAAGATATTTGCATATTTAAAGAAAGTGAAACAGTATCTGTTTTAATTAAGTAGGCTGCTCCTTTAGGTTAATGCATTCAGGGGAAAAATTAAATCTGTCTTGAATCCCTGGAAGAAATGGAGATTGGCTGTAGGAAATTGGCCTCTTGAAATGTGATTAATGGATTCAGATGATGAGGACTGACTCCTGCTAAACCGTCAGAACTTGCTATGAGACAGGTGCTGACATTTGGAGCAGGGGTTTTGTGTTCTCTCGACAAAAAGTGGTGTGTTCTCTTTAACGCCCCTTGCAACTAGAGATCAGTTCTCTGGTGTCTCTGGTATATAGAGACCTTTCTCTACCTGCCTAGCTATGTTGATGTCAAAATATTTGACATCTAATTTGCTCCAACAGCCTTAGAGCTGCACATTTCCTCAGCTTGCGTGTATACCTCAGTATGAAATGTATACACAGCATTTCAAAAAGCATCTTATCAAAAGGGTATTTATTGCTGCTACACAAGACAGGACTGCCCACTACTTGGTAGACTTTTTTCTCTCATTCAGTGCCAGTGATCAGAAGGAGGAATTAAAATTACATTCTACATTTCCATAACTGCTGATTAAAGGTGTCAGTTCCTAATGAGTTCTCCTTGTAAATGCTTTATGTCCTTTGACTTCCTCAGGTGGATGTAAAAGTAGTAAGAGGAAACCCACTGAACTGATCAGAAACTTCACTCTCATGAGTGTTTTAGGGCAAAGATCCAAAGTGCCTTTATGCTCTAACAGAAAACAATACAAAACTGCTTTTCTACAATGAGCTGTTGTCATGTGGAGCATCACAACACCCATCAGAAAATGTATGCATTTTCCACATTTTCAAAGGAGCAATCTGATGTCGTTTCACCTTATTTCTAGCATATTATGTGAATATTTTATGCAGAAATATGGAATTTCCATGGTATGCTCCCTGTATAAGCTGCCCAAGCAATAAAGCAAAAGTCTCTCTCAGTAAGAAGCACTGAAGAGATCATTGTAAGGCGTGCTGATTTTTCTAGTGAAAAGAGCTCTGGTTGTCAACACTTTGCAAACTAAGCTTAAGAACAGCAACAACTCTGCAAATTTCTGGTTTAACTTTTAAAGAAGAATCATGAAGCAACATGTAAAAAAGCTGAACTTATTAGTATCTAGAATAGTAAACTTACTACTAGCAATAAATAAAAGGGTTATACAAATCAACATTAAATTCAAGCTTACTGAGTTATGCTTCATAGAAGCACATCATCCTATTTTTTATTGCCTAGCATTGTTCATGATGCATCTAATAATCAAAACCATCAATGTTGTACAATTGCCAAAACTATTAACCAGTAATACAAACAAAAACTTTTCCTCCTAACATTTTCCATTATATTAATACAATTAGTGTACAGTTAGTATGCTTCAGATGCTTCAGGTTTCCAATAATTTACGCTTATTACATCCTTGTTTTTTGTAAGCCAATTCACTTAGTAAAAAAAAAAAAAAAGACTACAACAGTACTCATAACACAGCCTACAGCCTATGTTGCTCCACATAAACAGGCAATGATGAGACCAGTTGTAACAGTCCATATATTGTTTGTCTAGTAAGCAATGAGAAATTAACATTTTCCTCCAAAATCAGGCACAAGTACTGCAGGTTGTTTGCATTGATTTCTGCAGAAACCTTGCATTCTTTTTTCAAAGTGAGTCTGCAAATAAGAATCTGCATCAGAGCTGGACATATCATTCCAAGAAGTAAAACCACTTCATTTGAGACAACACACAGCACACTGTTTTACAAAGTGCATTGTAGGGCAAAAGTAGTTCAGTGTATTACTATAACCTTACTCTGCAGGGTCCATGAAAGCCAGAAGTTGTAGTCTTGTATTTTGTGTATGCTCACACTACCATATTTTGCTAGATATTTTGATTATTCAGGTCATGAGAAAAATGTAAGGTTCAGTTACTATGGAGAATACTGAACATCCTTCATGTCTACTGAACTAATTTGTATCAAAGCGTAAGATCACACATTCAGAAGATTTTGCGACTTGTTTTATTTTATGGAGATTGTTTCACAAACAAATAACCCAGGAGAAAGTGATATGCTTTAAGATTAATGCCTAAATGTGGCATAAGCAACAGCTCTTTATCACAAAGAAGTAATGTAAATGTTCTCAACAGCTTAGGTTGCCTCTAGCTGCCTCATCTTATAGAAATTTTAAAAAGTGGAACTGTAGCTATAATTTGAACTTCAGTATCATTTAAACAATAATGAAATTTGAAAAGAGACTTGCTTAAAATTAAGTGTTACTGAGTGATTCAGATGTGGAAGGAACAGCTGATTTACTGGAAGGTAGTTTGATGCTTATAAAATGTTAGTGAGAGGATGTCCAAAGATGTGCATCAGCATCAGAGTAATAAAATACATTCTAAGCTGTAGCATAAATGCAGCCCTAGTAATAGCTGTCCCTGTCTATTATCAGGACAAGGTTAAAATTTATTTTTTTTTAACTGTTAGATGTTAAAAACTATATCCTGCAGTAAGATAGACAAATGGCTTATGTTACTACTGACATTCACAAGGAGAGGTTATGTCATTAGGCCCAGCTCCAGGAACGTACCTAAGCATAAGTTAAAGTTTAAGTGCCTGATAATTATGCATATATTTAAAATTAGGAATATGTTAAAATTTCATTATAAACACTGATAGAATTAAAAAGCTGTTGCAATCAACACAACTCTTCTCCCTTAGCCCCATGATAATACCAAAAACAGACCTAGCAGCAGCATGCAACACATGTCCCACTTCATTTTCTACAGCTAATACAGCCTTGATGACTGGAAAACAACAGAAGCAAAAAGCAAGAAGCAAGCCAGCTTTCTTCATGGATAGTGATCACAGAATCAGCTTGGTCACAAGCATACTAAAGTTTTGCAGATTTAAATATTCTGTTTTTCCTTAATCATTGTGAAATCCTTTTCAGATTTTTCTGTTTCAGGGGTATACTATGCAATAAAAGGAATCGTGATTTTTATTTTTTAATCCATCCACATTTCCAACAAATGCATATGTGCCATAAATTATGCCAAAAGTAGGAATTTACATAAACTGACAGTAAGCAAACACTAAGAGAGTTAGCATTTATTTGGAATTCACAAATGGCCTATGAGGCAGAACTGTAGAAACTAGTAAGATTGCATATATGAACAATAACCAAAATATTTTTATACTTACTGTGGATTTTCTATTTATTCTGCTTTTTTCCATCGGGTTCATATATATGTACCACTAAAAAAGAAAAAAAAAAAAAACCAACAAAACACCACAGGTAATTTCCAACCTGTAATATCAACATTTATATATTCTTCTATGCCTTTTAGCTAAAGTATACTTCAGCTGTATGATATTTCCTACTAATGTATTAAAAAAAAATCTCTTTACACAATAACGTAGCTGCCCTGGGTTCAGCAGTAGCAGTCATTTTTCTCCTTCTTAGGAGCTGGTGCAGTGCTGTGGTTTTGACTTTCAGCCTGGGAACAGCGCTGATAACACCAATGTTTTTAGTTGCTGCTCAGTAATGTTTACTCTGACCAAGGACTTTCTGAGCCTCATGCTGTGGCAGGGAGGAGGAGAAGCCGGGAGGAAGCAGAGACAGAACACCTGACCCAAACTGACCAAAGAGGTATTCTGTACCTCAGCACACTGTGCCCAGCATATAAACTGGGGGCAGTTACCCGGAAGGGTTAGATCACTGCTTTTATTTTCAAAATATTGTAATTTAGTTATTCAGAACCAGTACTTCTTTATCCTCATGTTTGATACATATTCTGATGTAGCAGATGCCATTTTATACCCCACCATTAGGTCACATATTTATTTCAGATATTAAAGGGGGTGACAGATCAACTTCTAAATTGCTCATTCAGTGTAATTACACACATTTCAAACCACATCTGCTTTGTCTCGCATGCGCATAAATCCAATGAAACATTAATTTTTTTATTAAAAATCCCATGTGTTATTGGAAGACAGGAAATATTGTCCATTGCCATAAAACTAGACTGAATAGTTTTGGTTTTGATAACTTATTTGAAAACAATCAGGTCTTAATTTTGTTATTTCAATATCTAAAATGCAGCATACCTCACATCTGATAAAAAGTTATTCTAGAATACAAATTTCAGGGGACATAATATATAAAGATTACTTTTAAAGTAATTATTTTCCTAAATCATTATTTCTAAAATAAGCCATAAAGCAATTTATTCTTATACTGATTAAAATATATTTAAGTATTTCTACATTTTATGAGCATATGGTGAAATGTAAAAAACCATTATAGATTCATAAGTATTTTATTAAAAAAAAAATTAGCAGCTTACTCTCCAGTCTGACTGGCTAATTACGACATTTTGTTTCTAATAGGAGGATAATTTTGTTTTGTTAAAAAAGAAACTGTGAAATTTAAGTGTTGTCATTTATTCACAGTCAGCTTTCGTAAAGTGTTTGAACCCAACACTTAATTCGTTATTTTCCTTATATTCTGTTTTGCTCCAGCATATGGTTTATATGTGATGAATATAAATATAGCCTGACAAAATGCTCCTTAGAGTAGCTAACAGTTCAGAAAAGGTGGATACAAAGGGAAGCACATTTTTAAAAGCCAAAACCAAGGCTCTAAATACAGACCTACTTGCTCAAGTTCAGTTCCTGGAATAGGCACACAATCCATTTGTAAGACACCTAGATGGCACCACAAAGACAAGTAAGAGTCAATGTATTTTTATCCAGAATGAATCTTTTCAAACCCATCAAACTTCTTTTCTGCAGTACACTGACAGGTCTTGGGGATAGGAGAAAAACAGGCTACGTAATTCATCACAACCTCAGTGCTTTACAGCCTCACATGTGACTCACATGAGTGAGCAAAAAAAAGATCATCTATATGAAGTTTACCCTATGTAGGATGATTATTAATCATTGTCAGTTGAAAAGCATGCATAAAATGCAGTTCAGATATGTCTTTCCTAGGAAAGACAATACACTATTTTGCAGTATCATTACGGGTGAGAGATTAGAAATATCCTTACTAAACTGGCAGCTAAAATAAGGCTCTGGGAGGTAGTACAACTAAACAGTAAGAAAAAATAGAACTTGCTGAGATCTTAACAACAGTAAATTAATATGAACTCTTCTAAAGTCACTTCAGTGATACAGACTGCAGGAATCTTTGCCGATTTTACGGTCCATATCCTGCTTTTTTTTTTCATAGGTATGATTAGAGTGCTCCTCTTCCTTTGTCCTTGCAGGTACTCTGCAATCTTTGTTCTATTCAGACAGAAGATAAGGCTCATCACATTAGATAATGATCCTTCTGCTCTGATCAGACCTGCCAAGTCCTATTGGGCAATTAATCTGAAATGTGCAATCCTGTGAGTTGATTGTTTCTCAAAAAATATGAAGTAAAAAACCAAATAAATTTATTGCTTTAACCTGTTTGTGATAGAAACTGGCAATACTATAACATTGTGTCCAAATTCTCAATCCATGTTTTTAATACGGAATTTAGTGCTTCTCCATTTAATGGAAGAGACCCAAAAATGTGCCAGGATGCCTGGAAAAATTAATCTTTTTTTTTTTTTTTTTAATGTTTTAGGTATATACTAGGTATTTGATAGGTTTTAACTTCTATAGAGTCACCGTAAGATGGGCAGTCACACACCAAAGGGATGTACATGAAGACGAATGTCAGTAAAACTGCAATTGTATTTTATCTGGTGAGTATAGTTTATACTTCTAGAAGACTATGAAAAACTTATTACACGTTTTTCTCTTCAACTTAACGCATTTTAAACTAACACAACTCAAAAAGTTCTCTCTGTTCTTCTGTAACTCTCAGCATAGTACAGAACAGTCAACAGTACCTTTTTTCAGAGTAAGTACATCACTTTAGGTAGTCAAGGAGGCAAGTGTCACCCCAAGCATTCCTGGTCGCTTTTTCAAGTTCATTAAAACCTTGAAGAGCAGAATAACTTTTATTACCCATTTCTGGTTTTATGAGGCATTGGGAGCCTAAATTTCCTTGAGAATCTACCTACTATTATTGTCAGTTCCTGAAGGAATGAGGACATGTTAAAAACTGTTCAGCTAATTTGACTACATTTGCTAGACAGCTTGTAAGGTAACATATTTTCTTCTAGGTGATGCTAAAATACATTTAATATATTTTTCTCTTGTGAACTCTGCTATTAATATACACAGTAGAATTTTACACCTGAAAAGATTTTCTGGGAACTGAAGTGATAGATGTTAAAATTTTTTTATCTTCTACAGAAAAAAAAAGACATTTGTTGGCATGCAAGTAAACTAATTTTGTGCTTCCAGAGATAAATTCATCTGTATCAGTGTAATAGAAAAGGTATTTCTTATAAATTGTTTTTTTACAGCCTATATGCATTACACAAGCACATCTGTAAACCTGTGAGAATTTCTAATCCCGGTGTTTCTGTTCTACCTGTAGGTAAACAAATTAAGCTTCTCTCAAAACTTCTAAGAACTGACCAAGTGCAAACTGTGGGCAGGATGCAACCCATACACTCATCACAATTGGAATTAATGTATGTAACTGCTATGCAAAAAGATACTGTTTTTTTTACATGTCTAGTACACAGAGTAAAAAGATATGGCTTTTAATGGCTTTAAGAAGTTTCATGCTCGTTATATGTCACTCATTCCTGCCCCAACACTACATGTGTCACCAGTAGATGTTCACAGAGAAGCAGTAAAACTGGATCCCAAATATGACCTAGAATATAAACATAAACAAATTTGATATTTTTATCTGAATCTTATTCAGAATCTAGTTGACAGCTTGCAGAAGGCAGGCTGTGTAGCTGACTGGAGTGGGCTAGCCCATGCCCAAGCCTGGTTTGCTACTGAAGCCATGAAATTGGAGATAAACTTACGTTTCTTTAATTTATGGTACTGCAGTGAACTACAATCTCCCTCCCCCAGGAATGGATGAGGGACAAGAATGCACTCATTTAAGTACTCAAGGGGAATACTGACACTTTTAATTAATTTCCATTTCCTTTCCTGTCAATACATGCCCTTTCTTTACTATTGCTTTTGTGTACATTCACAAGTCTGTCTTTCAGGAAAAGCACTATAAAGACTCTTACTCTTTCCCTAACATATATTTTTCTTCCTTTCTCCTTACTGTCCTTGAACACAAACATTAGTCTGCTTTTGAGAAAGCCTACCTTTACAATGACCGTTGAATTACTCTGTAAAAGTTTTTCACTGCTCAGGCAGTCTTACTTATAAACCAGAGCTTTGCTTGACCAAATGCAGAAGATCTCTCCCATACAATTATCTCTGTAACAGAGAATTTTCCTCCTCCTCATATTCTTTGATGGCAGTACCAAAATTCAGAGGAGGAACACACTAAGAAACCTGGCTCATTCCCAGGCTTCCAGCTTTCAGGATGTGCTGGAAGTTATGTATTCCTTTCCACCTGAGTTGTCAGTGAACACGAATTGCATTACCTAATGAGCCAGACAATACCACTAATTCTGCCTCCACCCTACAGCTCAGGGCAATGCACCTCCAATGATTTTAAATGTCAACATAAGACATAACACAAACAATACTCCATTGTCAGCATTATGGAGTCACTGTGATAGATTTTTTTAATAATTATTTTGATATAAAAGTAATTATACTCATAAAAACTCTGTAACAATATACTAACAGGATCATTTTAAGGCAGACTAATTGGCATGCCCTGCTTATATCATCTTACATAGAATCTCCTGCTGACCTGTGGACATTTGTAGTACATTAAGTGACCTTTGTTACATAAAAAAAAAAAAAAAATTTAAATCTGTTGCACCAAATGGAATGTTAAAATTTGGAGAAGAAAACAGAATGATTTTGTGATGATATCCTTCCCCGCAGAGCTATCTGGCTAACTGAAAAAATATTAAATAAAAGGTGTTTATTTGCTTATGCTAAATATTTACTTTCTATTTAAATATTCAGCTATGTGACATTATATTAACTAGGCATCATGGAGAGTGTATGTCTTTTGTTCACTGAACTGCAATCATGATTATTTGAAAATCCAAAACACAGTGCTCACCAGCTACTACTTAAAGAAAAATGACTGATGCTGCTGAACCCATGACAACAGATAATTTATACTTCAATACAGTTCTACATATTCAAGTAAAATGATTTTAAAATCATGAGCAATTTTAACATGTTAAAGCAGAAATTTACTATTTTTACATGTCTACCATTCCCTTGAAAAAAGCCCTTCAAACTTTTGTGACAGGTGCTAGTATAATCCAAAACTACACAACAGTTTGAAAGGAATTTTACTTTGAATAAAATCATGCTTTGAAAGCAGAAATTCAGGAGCACTACTTTCAATTAACACATGCAGCTTCAGGAAAATACCTTCAGTTTAACTCATTAAAAAGTTCTGGGAAACTGGAAAAGTACAGTTGATTTTGATTAGTAACGTACATATTAATATATTTTAAAATGAATTTATTCTTGGGGATCCTAAGTCATACACTTGAGGTTTCCACACCAAGAGATGTACAATTAATCATGTTGCACAGTACTTATTTCAGGATCACATTCAGAACCTCATCAGCTGTAATGCAGTTTTTAGCCTGCATTATGCTTGCAGGTCTCTGCATTAACCTTAGGTTTTCAACAAAAAAGATTTCACTGCTTTTGACAGTGTGTCATAAAGCATAAAATACAAAATTTAGAAAGACTTCTATTAAAATCCAAAGGCTCTTAAGACTTTGAAATGAGTATGTGCAAACAGCCATTCTCTAAGTTGAGAAGCATGATATTTAAACTCATAAATTCACACCAGGAAGATTATTCACCTGGAGGAAATCTCTCAAATTATCTTTAGTAAGTGGTGACAAGATTATCAATTGCAAAAGTTAAATTTAAAAAAATTACAAATACAAGCAATTACAATTATATTCATAATGCTAAATAAATGGGTATTACAAGACATATATTAAATATTCATGGAACTATACTGTTGCAAACATAGCACATCCTAATCTCCCAAAGCAATTGTCCAAGCCATTTCAGGGATTAGCTATAATGCCAAGAATTCATAAATACTTCAAAGGCAACACCTATCAGGACAAACTGCTTTTTCTGTCTTTGTGGTGCTGCACATTTTACCTTTCCTCCTCTAAATTCCTAATCCACAGGCCCATTTATGCAATAGGCACTTGCAAACTCCACTGATATTTTAGCTCTATATATTGGGCAAAAATTGCAGGATTTACTGCATTCACCCATGAACACCCAACTAATTTACCCACTGGTGCTTGTTCAGTTGATGCATATGAGCTGCTGGGCATGAACTGCAGAGATTTAGTAGCCAGAGGCTGCAGCCATGTGTGTATGTATTGTGGTCATGAAATGTCTGTGTGACCCGTACTGGGTAAGGAATACTCCCAAGAAGCATTTGCTAATACAAAAGCAAACTTACAGTTTTTTACCTCCAAACCCATGAAAGCGTAGTGCAGTAGTGTTGAAATCTGGACCCTAAACAGTTGGATGTGAGATTGGCTCTGCTCTCTTCAGGGATATTAGAGACTGAACAGGCTGATAACCATGCAGCTATGATGTTAAGTATGAGAAACACTGAAAGATGAGATAAACTTAAGATACTGTTTAAAAGACAGTATAAAACTGCCTTGGCTGAATTCTGTATTTATAACAATTCACTCATGAAGTATTAAACATTCCAGTCATTTAAAAAACAATAATTTAAATTGAAATTTGTAAATTACTACAAAATATATTGAAGACTTCAGCCAAAAGCTTTTTGTAATTTTTCATATGAAATAAAATAGGTAAGCAGAAAAGCAGTAAGCAACAAGTGTGTCACAGGTCAGTGGGCCGGATGCAGGGCCCTTCTGTGGCATGGCTGTATCTTTCATCTGTACTTTTACAGCATAATAAAAAGAATACAGCTGCCAACACTACTGATGTTCTTATTTTCTTTGAAGCGATTTGTATGAATGTATGCTAAGAACATCACTTAGAATATTTTTTTTTTCTTAAAACTAAAATGCCTTTTTTTCTAAAAGGAATGAGATATATTTCTGAGCTTTATACTTCTTATTCCTTTAGGAAAGGATCCGGTTCGAGATCATCTTAAGAACCTGAATATGCGCAAGTCCATGGGATCTGATGAAATCCATCTGAGGGTCCTGAAGGAGCTGGCAAATGAAGTTGCTTAGCCACTGTCTATCATATTTGAAAAATCATGGCAGTCAGAAGTTTCAGATGACTGGAAAAAGGGAAATATAACTCCCATTATCAAGAAGGGGAAAACGGATGAGCCTGCCCGGGAACTACAGACCAGTCAGCCTCACCTCTGTGCCTGGCAAAATCTTGGAGCGAATTGTCCTGGAAGGCATGCTGAGGCACATTGTTGTGGTTTGAGGCTCTCAAACTCATGCAGCAGCTCTCTCACTCACTTCCCCCTTTTTCTTCCCTCCCCAGTCCCGGGGAGATGGGAAGGAGAATCAAAAGAATGCAACTCCACAGGTTGAGATAAGAACAGTTTAGTAACTCAGGTATAACATAAATCACTGCTGCTACCACCAATAATAATACAAGAGAAATACAAGGAAAAAGAATGCAATAGATCTTCACCTGATACCTATCCACGCCACGCAGTGCCCCCCCATCACCTGATACCAAGCTCAAATACACAGTGCACCCCATCACCTCATATCGGTGACAAGTGGTGTCCCTCAGGGATCGGTGTTGGGACCGGTCTTGTTCAACGTCTTTGTAAGTGACATGGACAGTGGGATTGAGTGTGCCCTATGCAAGTTTGCTGACGATACCAAGCTCTGTGGTTTGGTTGATACATTGCAGGGAAGGAACGCCATCCGGAGGGACCTTGACATGCTTGTGAGGTGGGCTGATGCCAACCTGATGAAGTTTAACCATGGCAAGGGCAAGGTCCTGCACCTGGGTCAGAGCAATCCCAGGCACAGCTACAGGTTGGGCAGAGAAGAGATTCAGAGCAGCCCT
>JASSUY010025514.1:0-24738 GCA_032466535.1 Forpus xanthops
CAGGGGAAATTTAGATTGGATCTGAGGAAGAAATTCTTTGCTGTAAGGGTGGTGAGGCACTAGAATGGGTTGCCCAGGGAAGTTGTGAATGCTCCATCGCTGGAGGTGTTCAAGGTCAGGCTGGACATAGCCTTGGGTGGTGTGATTTAGTGGGAGGTATCCCTGCCCATAGCAGACTGCGTGGTTTAAGCCAATCCGGCAACCTGGAATCACGCAGCTGCTCTCTTACTCTCTCCTCCTCCTTCTTCCCCAGGCTCCCAGAGGTATGGGGAAAAGAACTGACAGAATGTAACTCCCATGAGCTGAGATAAGTACAGTCCAGTAACTAAGGTATAACACAAACCACCGCTGTTACCACCAATGATAATAACGATATGGGAAATAACAAGGAAAGAGAATACAACCACTCACCACCTGCCAACCGATACCCAGCCTCACCTGAGCAGTGATCTAGTCCTTCTGGATAACTTCCCCCAGTTTATATACTGGGCATGACATGTTGTGGTATGGAATACGTCATTGGTTAGTTTGGGTCAGGTGTCCTGTCTCTGCTTTCTCTTGGCTTCCCCTCCTCTGTGGTAGAGTATGAGACTCAGAAAGCCCTTGGTCAGACAAAACATTACTGAGCAGCACCTGAAAATATCAGTGTTATCAGCACTGTTCCCAGGCTGAAAGTCAAAACCAGAGCTTTGCGTCAGCTACTAAGGAGAAAAATTACTGCTACTGCTAAACCCAGGACACAAGGGGGTTGGAACCAGATGATCTTAAGGTCCTTTCCAACCCTAAC
Source organism: Forpus xanthops (assembly GCA_032466535.1). Classification (NCBI taxonomy): domain Eukaryota; kingdom Metazoa; phylum Chordata; class Aves; order Psittaciformes; family Psittacidae; genus Forpus; species Forpus xanthops. Next base: position 788 of record JASSUY010025514.1, read on the forward strand.
TATTCCATGATTCATCCAAATCCCATCACATTGTATTAACTTGCATCCCTTCTCTTATTGGAAATAAGGTGAAGAAAAGGTAAGGCATTTAAAATGCATTTCCTTCCACTCCCATCCTCCTAGCTGCCTTTGAAGCCAGGCATAAAATTATTTAGTTGTTTTAAAAGAAAACAAATAAAACTGGTTTCCTAGCAACAAGAGCTGCAGTATTGAGTTCAGAGGAATCTCCCCTTGGTGTTTTTGTGGCTTTGCCCATTTACTAATATTGAAGAAAAAAAAGTACTCATGTCATATTAGTGTGATTCCTTTAAAGAATCAGAAGCCTTTATTGCTTTTCAGTAATGCAGAAGTGGCAAAGCATGCTGTTATAAGAACTCATATTCCTTGAAAAAAGCAAAGGATTTCAAAACTGAACAACAGAAAGCTATCACACCTTCAGCAGGGGCAAATAGCTTTATTTCACTTAATGGTACAGTGTACGATATCCTTCCTGTAAACCTACCAAGCTCTATTTCAAAATACAAGCCTATCAGTGCCTTGAATTGCAGAACAGTTATTTATTCTAATATATGAAACTTCATTCCATGAACTAATACCATTTAAATTATTTGGCAAAAAAAAAAATGTAGGGATTGTCAGACTTGGACTGTCTGATGGCTGATAACATATTAAGGCAGAGAATTTACTTAAATACCAATATTTGACCTGTCTGAGATGCTTTAGGACCTTTTGAATACAACAGATGTAAGCACATCAGAAGGAGAGATAATTCTTGTATTTGGAAAATTGTACTGTCCTGAAGAATTAATTGTGAGCAGATGAACCAAAATGAAGGATTTAGTAGTATAAAAATAAAATGAAGAGGGTAACATGTAGAGTTATATTAACTAAAGCAACAGAGATACTGCCCAGGCAATTTTATATCAGAAGTTGCAAGGAACATTTCAGAAATGGCCATTGCAGGATTTGGTTGCACACCCAATCATTTAAGCAGGTTAACAAACTACAGTTATCATTAATTTGCTATAGCATGAAAATACCTCTGGTTTTATTCTTTGGAACTAACTCACAGACTCAGAATAGCAATATTATTTTGGAAAAATATCTTTTTTTATTCTGAAATTACTTTGAGTGATTTTTAATGCTTGCAAAAGAGTCAAGAAGAATAACAAAACAAAATGTACACCTGCTATTTTAAGATCATCTTTGGTTGTCTAGGTTATGATTTTTTATTATCAAGATAAAGTAAACAAGTGCATAACTTTCATTGAGGGGAAGCAAATCTATTTAATGCTAATGCCAGTTCTACTGGCTGTATGTAAAAAAACAAATACAAATTGTTGAAAATTTACCTATAAGAAAATGCATTACTAGAAAAAAAATTATTGTACAAGTATACAAATATGGGGGATAAGAAAAAAAAAACAAAAAAAAAAAACAAAAAAACAAAGGTGCATGCTTCCTGTTGGTGTAAATTAGTCTTAAAATATTTGACCATTAAGTTGTCCATGGTCTAAATAACAAATTAAGTGGGAAAAAGGAAGATGAAGAAATCACATCCTATCTGCCTCAGCCTCCCACCACAAACTGCTGTTCTGACCAGGCTGGGGAAGTGATCAAACTGAAAGTAGAAGAAAGGGTTTGTTTTTCATCTTTACGTTTTTAGGGAAGCGTGGAGGGAAGGATATCCAGTGAAACATGATTTGGTCAGTGAAACTCAAAAGAACACTTACAAAAGGAGTAGGAACAAGGAACAAATGCTGCTTGTTGTCAAATATACTTTTGCTGTGAAATTAAAGATATTAACCTATTTATGAGGGATTCCAAGAAATCTCCCTGTAAATTTCATGTTTCCTCAAAAGGCCACATATATCAGCCAGCTTGTTTTGGAAAGGTACTCTTGATATCAAAGCGTAGTTGCACATGGCAATAAAAGAATTCTAAGCAGACATGAATTTTGCTTGATCTAAAAATATAGAATTCTGTCTCTGTTAAAAAAAATAAAAAGAAAAAAAGCCTAATAGGATATAGCTATTCTGAGAAGTTTATAATTTCCTTTTTCAAAGCTGCCTAGACATATAGAAAGACATTGTTCTTTAGCAGTAAAAGTGAATCTATCAAAAAAGGATAGAAATAATCCTTAAAAGGGGAATTGATTTTTTCTTGATTTTATGTTTTCAGAGAGAAATAAAAAAAAAAAGATAAAATAGTGATGTTCCCCTTTGGAGGAAGTACTCTGTTTTGCCCAAATATAGTGCAGATTGAGACCCTGAGTGCTCTAGTTCTCCATCTTAGACCCATGGCTAAATGTGAAACTGAATGACCTGGTAGAGGTTGTTCCTTCTGCAACTGCAGAAGCTGATGGACAAGGCTGGATAATGCAGTGAACATGCTGGATATTGGTCTCCTGGGTTAAAGAAAGAAAAAAAAAAAAAGGAACATTTTGATACAGGAAGACAGTGCTTACCTGCTTTTAAGCACTCTGTTGCCAGGAGCTCTAAGTAATGTAAACTTAAAGAACACCTGGGAATATAAACTATCATCTTGGTTATAAATAGCGTGTCTTAATACCAAGGAGTATAGATAGAGCTCCACATAAGAAAGCAGCCTTGGTAATTCTCATAGCTAATATGCTTCAGAAAAAAAACTCTTAAGAGAGTGTGTCATGGTTTGAGCCTCTCAAACTCACGCAGCTTCTCTCTCACTCACTCCCCTCTCTTTCTTCCTCAGTCCGAGAGGATGGGGAGGAGAATCAAAAGAATGCAACTCCCACAGGTTGAGATAGGAACAGTTTAGTAACTAAGGTATAACATAAATCACTACTGCTAGCACCGATAATAATACAAGAGAAAATAGAAGGAAAGAGAATACAACAGAACTTCACCTGATATGCAGTGCCCCCCCATCACCTGATACCAAGCTTGACTACGCAGTGCGCCCCATCACCTCATATCAAATCGCAGCCATGCTGTGCACACCCCCCCGCACCACCATCTTTTCGAGTCTGTGCCCTCTCCGTTTCTACCTCCCGGACATGACGTGCTATGGTATGCAATACCTCTTTGGTCAGTTTGGGTCAGGTGCCCTGTCTCTGCTTCTGCCCAGCTCCCCTCCTCCCTGGCAGAGTATGAAACTCAGAAAGTCCTTGGCCATTCTAAGCCATAACTATAAACACTGGTGCTATCAGCACTGTTCCCAAGCCGAAAATCCAAAACACAGTGCTGCACCAGCTACTACGAAAAAGAGAAAAACGACTGCTGCTGCTGAACTCATGACAGTGTGATAAGCCATTATCTATTTTGGGACTATAGTTGTGCAATTGTAACTTAAATCAGAATCATAGAATAATTAGGGTTGGAAAGGACCTTAAGATCATCTAGTTCCAACGCCCCTTCTATGGGCAGGGACACCTCCTACTAAACCATGCCACCCAAGGCTATGTTCAACCCAGCCTTGAACACTGCCAGCGATGGAGCATTCACAACTTCCCTGCTGCTTGCTTTAACTTTCATGTGATGTGAAATTAAGCATTACACTCCTCAATACCGACGTAGACATGCACTGTGTCCTGACTGGATTCTGAGGAAGAAGGTTCAAACACAATTGATCAGTAGAAAAAAGAGAGGGAAAAAGAAAGAAAAGATACTTACACAGCTATGAAGCACTGTCAGAAAAGCATGATCTTGTTTAGATTTTTAACAAGAAATATGAAATTAAATTTGTTCATTTAACGTATCTGTAACTTTCTGGGATGATATACTAGTTCCAAGTTCTTATAAAGCTCATTGTACTTTATGCTGTTCTGAGACAAACAGTGACTTCAGCTGTATTTGTGACTAAAAGGGAAAGCCATTTGAAATACAAAGCTGGGCAAATATACTGCATGAGTGCTGCATGATTACTATTAGTCATGAGAAAACACATACAACAGTACTATGCATTTTATTTTTGCTGGCATACCATAGATTTTTATTAACCTAATTTGTTATCTTGTGTTTTGTAGTATCTGACTCAGCCCAATAATATGGCTTCAATTATCCTGTGATACTCTTAATGTGTAAAAGACTTTTGTGATTCAGAAGTGCGTCACAATTACGCATATCAATATCTGCTTTTAGTAGTAAGGCCAAATCCTAGAATTCTTCACACTATTTACTAGTTGCTAAAAAAAGTCACAGTATTTCCCTTGAAAATCTGTAGCAACAAACTCCACAAAAATGCTATATATTGCATTTAAAATCTTGGCTTGTTAATCAATGCAGTACTCCAAACTATTTGTATTCTACAGCAGTAGCAAATCTGATGGGAAAAAATAATGTGACATAATGGCTTCTTCTTGTATGAACAAAGTGCTCATACAACATTCTTTATATACCAAAATGGCACACTTTCTGATCTATACTTATCCATTGAAAAGCTCCAATGTTACTTGGAATTTACAAATAATATAATACAACTAACAGACAGTATATTATTTATTTTACTTGCTAAAAGTAGCAATACCAGCAGCAAGAGTAGCATACAATTTAATAAAAGAGAGATATCAAAACACTGTCATTCCAAAATAAAATATTCCCACATCATCCAGAACTAATTTACTGTAGTATAAGGTAAAATACTACAGCAGTCAATTCTTTATGTAACTTGAGAATATGATGTTTCTAAACAATTTTACTGTGGGCATTGTATTCAAAAATCAAATGGATTATAAATTTGACGTATTTTTATATTAGAAGTAGAAACACAAAAGTTTGTTTCACTTCAGCATTGAAACAACCGGAAAAATAAAACCTTAGGAATCATAGCAAAAGAAACAGAGAACAAACCCATGGTGTAATCATATGTTGAGTACGAATGTTTGACCCCATATTGCAAGAGATGTTATGAGAGTAGAATTAGATAATCATTTAGGTTGGAAAAGACCTGTAAGATCATAGAGTCTGACCATTAACATAACACTTCCAAGTCCACCACTAAACCACATCCCTAAGCACCACATCTACACATCTTTGGATCTGAGGAAGAAATTCTTTACTGTAAGGGTGGTGAGGCACTGGAATGAGTTGCCTAGGGAAGTTGTGAATGCTCCATCGCTGTCTCTGTTCAAGGCTGGGCTGGACATAGCCTTGGGTGACATGGTTTAGTGGGAGGTGTCCCTGCCCCTGCCAGGGGGGTTGGAACTAGATGACCTTAAGGTCCTTTCCAACCAAACTATTCTATAATTTTATAATGACTCCACCAGTTCCCTGGGAAGCTTCTTGCAATGCTTGCTTACCCTTAGCACAATTTGAGGCTGTTACCTCTTGTGCTATTATGTATTACTTTGGAGAAGAGATCAAGATTTACCTATCTACAACCTTATTTCTGTGACCAAGAGTATCCCCTTAATCTCCTTTTCTCCAAGACTACATGACCCAATTCCTTCAGCCACTTCTCATCAGCCTTGTTCTCCAGATCTTTCACCAGCTTCGTTGCCCTTCTCTGGACCTACTCGAGCACTTCAATATCTTTCTTGTAGTGAGGGGAACAGAACTGAACACAGTATTTGAGGTGTGACCTCACCAGTGCCAAGTACAGGGGGATGATCTAGTCCTGCTGGCTACATTATTTCTGATGCAAGCCAGGATGCTCTTGGCATTCTTGGCCACTTGGGTACATTGCTGGCTGATATTCATCTGACTGTTGACCAACACTCCCAGATCTTTTTACACCAAGCAGCTTTCCAACCACTTTCCCCCAAGCCTGTAGTGTTACATGGAGTTAAAACAGACAAGAGAATAATCAAAGGCATAAATCAATTTTCATACAAACAAGTAAGATTCATCTTCTAATACACACCTCTTTAAAAACACTGTGGGTTTTAGATAACAAGATGGAAAGGGCAGGCTATCATGTTAAAAAGGTGAGTTGCAAAAACGCCTCTCACAGCTCTTACCATTTATGCTATCTTGAAGGCTGGAAGGCTCTCCTGGGTACTCAGGTGAAATGCATCCACCAGGAGGATTGCTCTGCTCACCTTCTGAGATATGAGCTTCTTAGACTTTTTCTTTGCAGCAATCTCTAAGTCACCTATTATTCTTTCTTGACTTGCTTTACAGTTGCCCTGTATCTCAGACAGCAGAATATTACAGACTTTCACAATCTAAGTTAAAATACTTAAGAGTGTGTTGTGAGACACCAAGCTGTTTTTCAATCAGCTGTTGTCTGTTACAAAATCATTTAACCCAAACAACAACTGCCAGAAGCAAGTATTTACCACCTGGCTGTAGCTGAATGTAATACCAAATCTGAAGCTTGAAAAGGAAAGCATCCTGGACAGCATGATGCTTAGCTATTCCCACCATCAAATTGTGTAGAGGAATTGCTCTCATGCTTAAGATTTCCTAAATTACTGCTGTAGTTTTGCATATAACTTGGTGGAATTTTAATTGTCCTGATTCACCAAACAAAATGCTTTGCAACCAGTGTGGACCACATCTGTTGTTTACTTAGAGTTAGCAAACATTAAGTGATAGGTAGGTCCCAGAGTCTGTCTTTATTTTATGGCTAAGAAACATGCCTGCCAAAGTCCAATGTTTTGTAAGACTTGGCCTGATCCAGCAACTAGAAGCTTATAAAATGAAATAAAAAGGATTCACCACTAGCAGCTATACCAATCTTGGTGCTTTTCTAGAAAATCACAGTACTCTAAGCTGCTTTAATATGTATTCACACTTCTTACTATTTGTTATAGAGGGAAAAACAGTTCCTTTCTGGCCACAGTTAAACTGGCCATGAATTTTTATTCATGAGACACAGAATTAACAAATTTTTCTCTGAAATGCTGCACATTAAAAATTCATAATGCAAATATGTATTTAGTTAAGTCCCTGTTCAGTCACTCTTGCATTTTCCAATTCCCATCATTAAAACTTACTGGCTCAGCTGCTGGCAAGGGAAAAAAAACAGCTTTGTTTAAACAACATTAGTATCATACTGATAAATTGACACCCGGCATAGAAGAGAGCTATGCAAAAAGTTGACTGTTCATATCACTGATCAAGTAGAAAATTGACTCAAAATTAAGAGAATTGCTTCTATGATCTTATCCAAAAAAAGAAAACCCAAGCCAAAAACCAAACCAATTTGGTTTGAGAGGAGTTGTCTGTTGTCAAAACCAATGTTTCATTTCCTTTCTTATTTTTTTAGTGTCTTTATATTAAATAGTATTCTTTCTTATTAAAAAAATGCATCATGAGAAGCTAATATCTTACATTTTGTAAATGTGTAAATGGAATATTATTTCAATAAAATTGTTGCCTTAAAGCAGAAAAGGAGGGAAAGGTCACTTAAAAAAGTTCAACAATTTCAAATCAAATTTGCAAATATTCCTACTCAACATGTGGGCACAGTTTTGGGCTAATGTTTAGAACAAAAAAAAATATTTCATGTTATGTTGAGTATCATCACAGTAGCAAATTCTTTGGGTATGTTTACTGATCATGTAACTGACTTGTTTTTTTCTATTTGCAGCAAAGATTTTAGCATCATCTTCATAGCTAATTAACTTTTAAATAGTCTGGTGTAATTCTCATGGAATAAGGAAATAGAGTCTTAGCAAGTTTAGATTGTTTACGTTTCTTATTGCTATAGCACATAGATACCTATGACAAATTGAAACCTGCTTAAGTCAGGTGCAGCACACATAAACAGAAAAAGTAAATGTAAAAGGGAATACAATGAATGGTTAAATAAGAATAGCCATAAAACAGACACATTTTAGAGAGAGCAAAATGTGTCCCATAGGTAAAGAGACTTAGCCTGTGCCTGCTCTGTTAGCTGAATAAAATTAACAGAATAAAGGCACAGAGAGATGAAATATGACATTCTAAAAGCAAGAGTAAATCTAAAATTATATGCCCTATGTTGTGCTGCTATGCTATTTTATACTTGCAATTTGATTGCTTGAAGCACCATAGTGCACTGTTTTCAATAATTTTTGAAAATCAGGCATCATTAATATTTTTGCAAAGTACTATACATCACCAATTTTGCTGTCTCTGAAGTCCTGCACATTGGTTATACTTGCTAAATGGCATGTAAACTCAAAGGGACATGAAGCGAATGTTGATAGCACCTCAGCTAACCAGAAGAGTAGAGCTGCTTCCAACCACATATAAAGTCATGCAAACCTTTGCTATATTTGAGTTGAAAAAGTATTTGCTAGAGTTCTGAAGACTTGCATCTGTTAACTATTTCTATAACTACTGCTGTGAGAACAATGTGGCACTTATGGTTAGAACTTCAGAGGAAGCCCTCCTGCATTCAAGGCCGGGTTTAAACTGTTACCTATTTTCAGATTTCTTATCGTGCATTAATTAACAAGTCATGGAAAGGACACACAAAGCTAGGAAATCCTGCAGTAGTTTTAAAACAAGAAATACCATACATTGCTGTAAATGTAAAATATTACTTCAAACCAGCAATAATTTCACATTATCCACTGCAAATTTTGCACTTACCATTTTGAGTGAAAGTAGGCAAAATGCATTCATTCCCATATGCAAATTTATGTAATGTATGTTTGCTGGTAATATATTATGTTTGCATTTATAGGAATACATGGAACCTGAAAGAAGTAAATATTAAAAAATTTTGCTTTAGACACAAAAATGCATATAATGCGGAACCTACTTTACAGTGCAACCTATTCTTTGGCGCTAAAAGATAAAATAACATTATAATGGACTTCAAAGCCAAACTGAAAAACTCTGGGCAAGTGTTTATACTGCTGGAAAAGGTAGAAAGCATTAAAGATGCGGGGACTTATTAATGGGTTTTCATTAATTTTCTTTATAAATACATAATATTTATATGTACTTGTGTCTAGTAAAATAATATATTTAGCTAAGATTATAATTTGTTTCCATCAGTCACTGTTTATTATCACTTAGTGTATAAAATGATTTAACCATTATAAATAGGCTGCTTTGCAGTAAGTCTCAGCAGTAATATTCCCACAAATGATATTCAGACCAAAATAATTGCATAACAGCCTCAGCCTATGCATCATATGAGGAAATATGCAGACTAATACAAATGTAACTTACTATAGCATTATTTTTGATCGCTATTTCAAAGCTGATAGATAAAACATGAGTTTTATATTGTCATGGGATAGTTTTGCACTAGTGTCTTGTTAGGGGCACCTACTTTAACTCCTTATCAAAGGAAGCCTTTTGGAGATAAACTTTGAAGGCCATAAAACTTGTCAAGTCTTTGCCATGAATCAACACTGTGATTATGCTTCATAAGGTGCAGTTACTTCCTGAGTCTGGCAAGCACCAAGTTGTCTGACATTACAGTACTGATAATACCAGTGGTTTTACTACTCTAATTTTAGAGGGAATTCATTTGGAATTCATGAACTCTACCATTTCTTTCAGCAGCTATTGAGATAAAGACTGAGTACCTCTGGGAAGCTAGCCACTCTTGGGGACAACTGAGCACTTTCAAAACAGCAACTTTTCTGCCCTTTTGTTTAGCATGGCTTGACAATAAATATAACAGTAAATTCATAGTTGTTGGCTTGTGTTACATATTGCATTGCCACATTCAGTAATTCAACTTGAAACTGCACCTCTGAGATGATTAGCTAACATACCCATTTTGGAGATGACTGTATTATATCTACATGAAAAGCATTATGTGCAGTAATTAACAGATAAAAGAGTGTAACACCTGCAGGGATCTTCCACTACACCAGGTTGCTCAAAGTCCCATTCAACCTGGCCTTGAACACTTCCAGGGATAGAGCATCCACAGCTTCTCTGTGTAACCTATTCCAGTGTCTCACCACCCAAATAGTGAAGAATTTCTTCTTAATGTCTAGTCTAAATCTCTCTTCTTTTAGCTTAAAGACATTTCCCCTTGTCCTGTCACTACATGCCCTTGTAAAAAGTTCCTCTCCAGATTTCTTGTAGACTCCCTTTAGGTACTGGAAGACTGTCACAAGGTCCCCTCTGAGCCTTCTGCTCTCCAGGCTGAACAAGCCCATCTCTTTCAGTACTCCCAGAATTCTAAGTATTAAATAGGTTTTTCAACTATAGAGAATGTATATGTTTCCTATTGCTAGCTGAAATTTTCTACCTCTACCTTTTTTATTTTTATTAAATGAAGCAAAATACATTTCATTTCAATCCTCCTTTCCCATATATACATATATGTAATAAATACATCTCTATAATGATATAATGTATCTCTATATCTCTATATATCTCTATATTCTCTACAGGAATATATATAAATACCAACTTATTATTTTAGCATTTTCTAAATGATAAGTGCAGCCTGAAGAGCTCCTACTGAAAAGCACTGCATTTACCTTGTTTTGATAAAAGGTATGTTAAACTCAGTTGAGCTATCCATTTTTGAATGCCATTTACAAAGCTCTGTATGGTTCTGTAGCAAACTGAATAATTTCCAGCACATATAGGAGTGTTTCATTTCAGTGTGTCTTCTGTCCCTTCCTCTGTAGGAGCCATATTTCTCCCCAGCATAGAAATGTATGTAGAGCTGAAGACAAACAATTTTATTTTCTAAGTCTTATTTTTTCCTTTGATCACCATTTTCTGTATTCTGAATACCTTGTGATACCCACACAGTAGGGAAATGTACTGCATATATTACCTGAAGAAAATTGGTCATGGAATAGTTATTTTTTAAATAAAGCGCAAAAGGGTCCGTTTCAAAGTAAAAAAAAAAAAAAAATCAATAATTTATTTGAACTCTATAACTTGAGGATCTGATTCTGCATGAAGCTGTTACTGAAGACCATAGCTAATTGCTGGAACAGTCCTTTAATGTCATTGCCACAGAATCTTTCTTACAATCAATTGCAATAACTCTGTATTCTTCTGTTAACTGTATGCACATAATGCCTTTTTCGTCTTGATTTGAATGACAGTGTTGCATTAAATATAGTGTATTTTTTAAATGATTTTTTGGAAAATGGCTTCTGACCATTTACTATTATTTTTTTATGCTTATGAAAATGCAGATAAAGAAAGAAGGGTTGATTTTTGCATGACGCATCTATGCAATGAGGACACTGAAGAGTTTCAGCTCTTTACAGATGAATGAAAGTCTTCATATTAAACTCAACAGACATGTTGATTCTTCATTTAACTTTCCTGACACTTTTGATTTTTTTGCTAGGAATACATGTAATCTATACATTCCAGAGAAAATTACGTGTCAAATGTAATGTGGAACAATAGGTACATTCAAGCAAAGTCTCCCTTTATCTTAAAGTTAATAAAGAAAAAAAGGAAAAAAAAAAAAAAGAAGCATAAAGTAAATATCCTATGTCCTTGTATTGCTGGAGGGTAGAATGATGAAATTACCTTTCAGTGGCATATTATGACATTGTCATTTATCTTTTTACTGCAATATAGATAGAAAAGTACACATTGTTCCAGAGAGGTGCAATCTATTTTTCTTTTTAACATGAGAAATCTCATGTTTTTAATGTAGAGTATTCAAACAAAAAAGAAGTGACAGAATAGCTGGAATAGCTGAGAGAACAAATAAGCCGCTTTTTATTTTTGCTAGGGTTGATACTATTTTGTTAGATTATAAGGTATCTAGCTTTTTTTTTTTTTCTTTTTGGTTCACTTCAGGCAGGTAAATTGTAACCCCTTTCAAAGTTTTCATTAGATACCCTATTACTCCCCTGAAAGAAATCACAGTCTATGCATTATTCATTAGGGAGAGCAACTGTGCACAGCAGCCACACAGGCTGCAGCATCCAGTATCACAGAACTACTTAAAATTCTATAGCTTTTTCCTCTATTTTGGCTGAATTTAGCTCTGGTCTAATCTCCATGTATAATGCAATATTTCTGGCTAATTCAGATATTGTAATGCTGAAGGAAATACATATTCTTTGTTAGTGCTGAACAAAATACCCTCACTTTTATTTATCAAATGCTTGTAGTTCACTTTGTAATAGTTTCCTCTTTTTTTTTTTTCCCTTGGCTACTGTATGCATACATATGGAGCAGAAGTCTAAACAGAATTTTTTATTGATGCTCTCCCCTGCTTGCTTCTTAGATTTCTTTTTTATCAGGAATCTTACTTATGTATACCTTATGTCACTGTGCATTTTCTGACCTGAACTCAGTTCAGCTCTTTGTAAGTGTAAAGCTTTACAGATTAATTAAGAAGGAACTCATTCTGTTTCAGCCCAATATCCGCTGATTTGTACCTTTTCCACCTTTCAAATGACTGTGTCTTTGCTACAGTAACTGCTGCTAGAGTACTATATATTCTTCCTTCCCCTTTTGAAACCAAGTATGCTACCATAGGTGTCCCAAATGGTAAAGTTCCTCTTCTTCAGAACTAGTTTTTGCGTGTTATGAGGCACAGATTTTCACAATATCTCTTCTTTTAACACTATTTTTTTTTTAAATTTATAGTTCTATTTGCAGTGCTTACTGCTAGGTTTTGAACTTTTTCAATATGAAAAATTCTGAATCTAACTAGTATGAGGATGCAAAGCCAGAATATATGAGCTTCTTTTTACATATATTTTCTTCAGAGAGATGGAGGATTATCTACAGCTTTGAGTATGGAACTGGAAAACAAGGTCTTGAACTGAGACAAACTATTATCATTCATATTTAGCAGAAGATAAATTTTCACATTAAATATACAGACAGTCATGTATACTGAATATAATTAGGGATTAGCATAATATTTCTATTAGTAACACTAGCTTGTCTAGCTGAGCAACACAGTGTAGTCAAGAGCAAAGTGCTGGAATCATAAAAATTATCTTTAAGTGATTCTAGAATGGGTTAGCGAGTGAGAGTGATTACTTCCACAGGCAATTATCTTACCTTAACCACTGTATTTCCAACAAAAAGTCTCCGTCCTTATATAACTGACTGCACTTCCTTTCTTCTATACTCCAGTAATTTTTCTCTTGCTCCATCATGCTGCTCACTCCAGACTCCTCACTAAATGAAATATAGGAAACTAAAATTCTACCATGTAATCAAGGAAACTGAAATCATTGCCTTGATACTTAGTTGTAGAAATAGACCTCGTGCATGTCAGTTACACCTTTTTCAATGCTATGTAAATCCTAAATAATAAAATATTAATACAGTATATTTTATTATGATTACTATTTGGTTTTGCTACTGCAACTGATCAATTAGGGAAAAATTCTTTTCTTAAATGCTTCATTATTCCCCCCATGTCTGTCTTTTCCACAGATGTTATAAATGTTTTTTCAACTCCACATAGAAGGATTTAACACAGGCTGTCCCTGCTCTTTACATAAATATATGAATAGTGCAGATTAAGTTTACACAATGAGTTGCATAAGAAGACTACCCCTGATGTTCTCTTGGAAGAGAGTTTTTGGGAAGATGCTGTGACTTGATAGAAAGTACAAAGAACAGTGACAAGATTTCATTTGTAAACAATGGGGTTTAGTTTGGAAACAAGTTTCCACAGGGAAGACTTGGTATTGCATGCATATTTTTAAATATTTTAAATTTTAGATGAATAAATTTTATTTTTATTTACTCATATAGAGAAAAACCTAGGGTCTTCGTACAGCGCTGTACCCCTAGCTGAGATCAATGGAGGCAGAATGGAGAGCAGTGCCATGTATGTAAAATACTGACGTTCATTTCACTGTTAGGATATATAATGCACATGGATATACATAGAACTATATCACTATTGATATGTGTTCCAAATAAAGTTATTAGTTTGGAAATCTGTGTTGAAATTAATTACATTAAAGATAAAAATAATATTCATTAATTAATGGTATGGAAAACCAAAGCATGACAATTTAGGTGTCAGCAGTATCCTTGACAAAGCAATACTCAGTGACAAACCGTAATACATTGTTTCAACATGTAGTTCCCATTAAACTTCCTGCCCTATGAATGCTTTTATGTCAAATCAAATAAGAAAGAGGGTAAACTGAAACAATATTTTAAATATTACCCCTAATTCTATGAATAATTCAGGAATACAGATTTAAATTGTTTTGTAAATTTACAGCAGCATAACATATCCAAATTGGTCTTCCTTGCTTTAGCAGCAATCTGTGATTAGAGCTGGCAGAATATGAGAATTTCCATTCTGCGGAAACTCCATGGGAAAGGGGGGAGAGAATATTGTAGCAGAAAAGAATCTAGAAATTTTCTAACAATCAGGAACTAAATTTATAAATAAATATAGATTTATTTATTTTTAAATAAAAATATATAAATTTATATTTATAAAATTTTATATAATTTAATAAATTTATACTTATAAAATTCATGAATATATAAAAATTTGAAATAAATTTATAAAATAAGTTTATAAAATGTATAAACTTGAGCTTCATTTTCAGTTTTCAAATAAAATTTGGCTTCAGTATTCCTGGGCTCCTAGTTTCTTGCATACTCTTAATAGACTGTTAAAGAGCTAGAACGCAGAGCAGACAGCTTCCAAACCCCCATCTCTGCAATGGGGAATATAAGGAGGATGACTGATCCAGGCAGTAGATGGAAATATGCATCATGGAAATTCCCACCAAGGAACAGAAAGCATCTCTCTTCCATCAGAAGGTTAGTCAAAATTGAGCTGAGTGTTTTATATATTATCATCAGCTTCATCATGTGATGTTAGGCTAATGTTTTTCTATCCTCTAGCCAACCTTTCCTTATTTTTATTTGTTATTAAATTAAGACCTTGACCAGCTAATATCTACCATAATCCAGGCATCTTAGTGAAAAACATCTTTCTCACAATGGAAACAAACCAAAACATGATTTATTGCATGGCCTACCAAATTTCACCTTCTTCAGTAGTCAAAAGAATATTCCTGTTTTGGTAGAAGAAGGTAAGTAGCAAACCTCATGAACAATTTTTATTCCTATCCCTATGTGATGTATGACCAGTTATAATCACTTGACATATTTTTCCCACAGAAATTTCTTGTTCTCTTTCTTCTGATATTTATCCTTATGTTATCTGATGTGTGGATTTTCACTTTGCATCAGCTCATCAAGCAGAAATAATGCCATCTCCACTACTTGCTT
Organism: Forpus xanthops; assembly: GCA_032466535.1. Classification (NCBI taxonomy): domain Eukaryota; kingdom Metazoa; phylum Chordata; class Aves; order Psittaciformes; family Psittacidae; genus Forpus; species Forpus xanthops. The sequence goes on from JASSUY010025514.1 coordinate 15,883, forward strand.
TCCTTACTTTACCTTACCTTGCCAGTGATTCAGGGTCTCAGAGAGCCTTTTTCTGGTAATTCACTTTCCCGATTCCTTCATAGGAATTACTACTGACTAATCACTAGCTTTATACAATTTGTCTATGCACGGAAACATTATTCATAGAAACACAGAATCATAGAATCAACTAGGTCAGAAAAGACCTTTAAAAGCATCAAGTCTAGTCATCACAACAGGACTGCCAAGATCACCAACAACAAACCATGTCACTGAGGGCCTCGTCTGCAGTTTTTGAACACTTCCAATGATGCTGGTTGCACCACTTCTCTGGGCAGCCTGTTCCAATACTTGATCATGCTCTCAGTGAAGAAATTTTTCTTAGTATCCAGTTTAAACCTCCTCTGGTGTAGCTTGAGGCTGTTACCTTTAGTCTTATTGTTTGTTACTTTGGAGAAAAGATTGATCCCCGATTACAACCTCCTTTCAGGTAGTTGTAGAAGAGCACTAAGGTCCCCCAGGAGCTTTCTCTTCTCTAGACTAAACAACCCCTGTTCCATCAGCTGTTCCGCATAAGACTTGCTCTCCATATCTTTCACCGGCTCTGTTGCCCTTTCAAAGACACTCTCTGCCTTTCTCATTCACTACAGGTTTTCCTGTTGGAGAGAATTAAGCTGAGACAGTCTGTCATCATAACAGTTCTCTCAACATTACTTTGAACATCTCACCTGGCACAACATTGATGTGTCTGTCACCATCCCATGTCTCATTCTCTGAGCAATAGGAGTTCATACCACAACAATAGACTCTTTGAAGCTGTTATTTGAACATTCCTCCCCATATTCTCAGATATTTTTAATAAACAGTTTCCCATAAAATCGCTACTCTCTACTTACGACTTCATTATTCTTCTCTTACATTCTGAACCTACATAGGTCTACAAATCTTAACCATCTAGCCCAAACTTAACAAGGATTTGCTTGTAAGACTCCAGCTGTACTCCTACTGAAGTACAAACTTTCTTTTGATAAATTTAGATATAAACATAGAAATAAAATAGAAGGCTAAAGGAAGAATAATTTTTTCCTCTAAAATCTAAGAGATGACTAGGTGAAATTTAATAAAATATGCATGACTACCTTCTCTTCCACATATCACCATAAAAATTTATATGTATCTTGCATTCTAATTGCAAATATTCAGTTCCCTACTGATATGGCTTTCAGCCACATACTTTCTAATTTATTTTGTTTTGTCCTGTTGCCAGATTGTTATATATAAAACAAGAAAAGTGATATCTATAATATCTGAGAATCATTAGCTTTTGTAAAATATTTGTCCAAAAAGCATGAAACAACTCCTTATACTGAAAGCAGATATATTCATTATTATAATGCTGATGCTATTTGCTGCTCTGTGGATAGCATTTCTATATCCAGGAGCAAACAACAATAACCATGTCTTAATCCTATCAGTGCCAAGGGAATTGTATTATTGAGAGTTACAAAAAAAAAATTACTTGTGTTTTTCCTTTCATAATAATATTTCTTTTTCACCTAGCCAAAATAATTCTGTTTGAAGTTCATAAGATGTCTAAGAGGTGCTGAACAAATGTGCAATTATTTAATCTGGAAAAAAGGCTCATAATTAAAAGTAAGGGTACTCTTTGAATTTTTTCCTAATTGTTGTACTGGGAGTCAGATCACAGAATCTAAGGATCATCCAATTACTGCAAATATCTTTAAGCTGTAATGGAAGCTCAGGTCATTAGTTAATGGAACATGGGCTAACTTAGGATAAACACCAAATTTATCCTGATCATGTACACTAATTAGATCAGAAATGTCTGCAATATCAGGAGAAAAAGGCAACCTTACACTGTATTCATTTATTAATAGGAAAGGATGGAGTTTTCATCTTTCAGTAGTAAACTCCGAAATATCATTTTTCATAGAATCAAAATTCCTCGAAGAGTAGAATTCTCCAAAGAATTCTTTTTCTGTTCCTCTATGCATATCTGTTGCTCAGTTTGAGCACAGATCACTATAGATCAATGTGTTGTTCAGGTTCTTTTTCTAAATAAATGCACTAAATATAGAATACAAATGAAGATGGTTTGGGTTAATTGTTTTTTTTTGTTTTGTTTTCTTATTTTGTCTCCTCCAGCATAAATTACATTGTATTTCTCAATAGGAAACATCATTAGAATATTTTGGAGAATGCTAACCCACACTAATAGCTGTGAGGTTCAGAAGAGTGAGGGTACTTTCTAGAGTCATGGGTTTGGGCCCCTCAGTCTCTGCAAGGTGCAAGATTAAGTCAGACTTTCTTATTAACATTTTATATGTGTCTCAGTTATTCATCATTTAGTGTGAAACCCTGAATTCCCACATACCTTGTACTCTCAGTCACTGCAGGGGGTTCTTGAAATTTTTCTAACTGATGATATATCTAAATATTAAATGTAAATATGGTAACACCTACATTATATTATCACTTATTCAATATCCATCAAAGAGTCCAAGTTTCCCTTCAGGTCTTTTGCCTAATAATTAAATTGATTTTGGAAGCTCAGCTAAAAGCAATCAGGTCTGAAAATTTTATCTTATTCTGCCAAGTGTAATCTTTATTATATTTCTTAAAGTTCATGTTTTGGGGGAAAGTCACACATCAGTCAAAAATTTTGTCTTTATTACATCCTTGTATTCATAAGGAACTCATGAGGAATATAAATCTCTGCTTTCAAGAACTGTGTACAATATAAAACATATCCTAATTTTCATTATGTGGGAACCCTTCCAGAATGAATAATTAAAATTGAAGGCTGCATGAAAAAGAAATTGTTTTAAAAATCCTAAGCATTCCTAGCCTTTCTTTGATTATGTTTTTCTTTTTTCCAGTTGTTTAGTTATTTGTTTTTTTTTTTTTTTTTAAATCCTTTAAGCATATGTTTCATCTCATCTAAAACACTTATTACCCCAACAACAACAGACTTCCCAAATGCTGGCAATGTTGAAGGGCTGATATAAAGAACTCATGTATTTTTTTTTTTTGTATTCCAAAGTGACCAAATAAAAACTATGAAAAATATTGCAATTATTTTTCCCAAACATATAAAATAGTCCTTTGTATTTTCATTGTAGATTAATATGCAAAATAGAATATCAGTTCTAGTTTCTAATTTATATTATTTGTTCATATTTTTACAACCCTAACTGGTAATCTTAGCAGGCACACAATGACATCTTGTGGCTATTCTGGGCCAGTCGTTCAGTGATTAACGTGATGAAAATTTCTAGTGACTTTCCTAGAAATTTTTCCTGCACGAACAGAAAAGTTAACCTTGGTGAAGAGTCTGCATAAGACAGCTGCCTGTGGCAGTGGTGTATGGTCTTTCTAACTCATAAGCAATCATTCCAGTGGCTCTATTTTTCAGTCAGAGGGAGATTAGACAAGTATACATATAAACCCTCTTCTGTGGAAGTGGGTACGCTACACTACGTGACATCTCAAAGACTTCAAACTATCCAAAGTTAATAGATGTTTTTAAATCTGCAACATTGGGAATATGGAAACTAAACCAAAGAAAGAGCATGATTTACAAAGTTGGGTCCAAAATAAACATTTCTGCACAATCTTCAGAAAGTTCTTGTTCTTGCTGCTGTGTAGGATGGATGGTTGTTAGGTTGGTTGGCTAGTTGTATTTTTGTTTTCTACCGGTCTTGAAATATTTAGATCAAGTATCCATTCTCATTCACTTCCCTTTCTGCAAATATGAGTTACAATAAACTTCTTGACATATGCATGCATATCTAGAGCCATAGAGCAAATATTAATATTACTATGACTGTTTCATTGTCTGTCTACAAAATCTGTAGCTCTGACTTCTCTACACACTTTTGACTCTGACTGCTTCTGCCGTTGCTTTTTAATTTCAGGTGAACTCTTTCAGTGACAATTTCAGCTTTTTTTCCTTAGATATTTCCCATGTTTTCTCCTCTCCTTTGCTAGTTCATAGATTCTGAATTGAAAAAGCTTGATAAAAGTTGAGGATCCATTGAAAAGGTTAATCTTAACAATTCCTCAGATCTTACACAGATATTTACATAATAGCAAGGCAATTGTCTGCTTTTGTGTAGAACATCACCTTTCTAATTTCACATTTTGCGGAGCCATGTGCCTTCATAAAAATAGTATCATTTTCTCCATGGCTCACTGCTGAGTTGTCAGCAGAATAATTCTATTATTTGGTTTCAACTATTTTTGATTTTTTTTAATGTTAGGAAGCTCATTGCAGATGATCATTGCAATTTCATAAAAATAATCCAGCAAGTAAGCTCTTTACCTCTGAGCCAGGTCACAGTGACCTATATATATGTGTTTGTGTGTATAGATATATATATAGAGAGAGAGAGAGCCATACATATATATATATGCACATCTATGTATATATCTCCATATATATAAAATCAGAGAATCGTAGAATAGTTAGGGTTGGAAAGGACCTTAAGATCATCTAGTTCCAACCCCTCTGACATGGGCAGGGGCACCTCACACTAAACCATGCTACCCAAGGCTATGTCCAACCCAGCCTTGAACACCGCCAGCGATGGAGCATTCACAACTTGCTCCAGTGCCTCACCACCCTTACAGTAAAGAATTTCTTCCTCATATCCAATCTAAACTTCTCCTGTTTAAGTTTGAAACTTGAAGTGCATGTTCTGGAGGGAATTTATTGAAGAAAAGAGCATTGCCCATCCTTTATTAAATCTAAAATTTGTATAGCTATGCTGGATTTTCCTGAATATTGCATGTGGTAATTCTCATGAAATAATTACTGCTCTTCACTGAATGCAGATGGCATTATACAAAATATTGGCTGAAATGTCAGTTATGTAAAACACAGCATTTTGGCTCAGGGGAAACATAAGAGGAGTCGTCAGTTGGCTGAGGAGTAGGAAACAACATTATACCCCTTCCAGCAGTGCAATGGGAGGCTCAGAGGAGATGCTGACAGGGTAGAGATGAACTGGTGAGCTCAGATTCACAAATGGCTGAAAACTCACTGAAGAAGAAGTCAGCATCAGACTGAAGATATGATCATTAGCTGTATCAAGAATCAATAGCAGCATGAGATGAGCTTTGAGGTAGAAAAAAGGTTTTGGCAAAAGGAGGCTGCTGAAAGGCTGCAGTACAGCAGTAAACAGAAAAAAGCAGTGAAGGCATGTTGAGAATTACTTCAATGATTGCCAGTGAAGGTGGACCAATATAGCCGTTACATACAAATGAGTAGGAATGAGTGGGAAGAATGGTGAATTCTCAATAGCTAAGCTTCCCCCACCCAAAATTATTGTGAGATTCAAGCTCTAGCTCTAACATGGAATTGAATGTCATTCTTGGTAGGAAGCTGCAGTTTTTCAGCTACTGATAGTATGCATTGTACGGGCTGGCAATTGCCAGCGTTAAATACTTGTTACTGCCAATGGTATGTTTTAAAGTGTGAATTACAGCCTTGAAAACCTGTGGCAAAAAAAGAGCTGCCTGTATTTGTTATTCATAATGCAGATAGAAAGTTATCTAACTTTACATTTGGAGATACCTTAGACATCTGCTGGCAATCTTCACTAAAGCATGCTCCAGAAGCTGCCACTCTCCTGGCAAAGGTACAAATCCAGTTGCCTCAGGCACCTTAAATTCAAAAAATTATCAGTGCTGCACCTTGGTTCCCTAAGGACACTGATTCAGTATGCACTGACAGACAAAGAGAAACTTATTTGGAATTGCTTGATTAGGCAGAAAAAGGCCACCTATTGCAGAACAGCCTTATGGAGGGATCTCAAACCACCTGCGTGCAGCCAGCCTTATACATAAACAGGCACAAGTACAGTTTGACAGTAATTGTACATATATTGTTTTGGTTTGCTGGACTGCCACTATCAGGTGACTGGCAGCCAACATCAATCAACTAATGAGAAGCTCTTGGCTTTCTCATCCAAACTACTCATTAGGTCTGGTCAAAGAACACAGGCAGTCCTGGGTTTACATTTATCCTCAGGATTCCAGAATAAAACCAAGTGCATATCATGTTGCTGAGGGGAAAAAAGTTAGAAGCAAGATGTAAGATGAAGGTATGGTTTGGTGTCCCACTCTAATAAAGTCAAGAATTACAGGAGTGAAGTGGCAGGAAAGGTTATGGAAATGGTTTACTATTACTGTGAAAGAAGAACACTAAGCAGCATATACACACAGCTTGAGATAAACTGCATTTGCTCATCCAACCATTTCCTCACTAATGAGTGAGTGAAAGGCTCAAGCTCAGTTCCACACTTAAAAAGAATTAAAGCCTAAGGAGGAGAAAAAAAAACGGAAGAAGGGGGAAGAGAAGTGAAAGAGGGGAGAAGGGAATAAAGGAGCATGGGTCATCCTAGCCAGCAGGTCATTTATATAGCTTTCTACAATGTGGCACATTCTTCCTGCACTTCCTGTTGAATCTAGTGAAGAGCATAACCAAGATTATGAGCACTGTAGATGTAGGCATGATGCTATTTGCAGCTACAGCTTGTACTTCTGACATTTCTGACTTTCATCCATTGCAAATGGCTTTTTGGTTTTGTGTTTTCTTCTGGTTAATAAAAAAAATGCGAGCTCAATATTGCAAGCAAACCACAGTTTTAGAGCACCTCAGTCTCTTCCCCAATCTTTGAGGAGATTTTTTTACAAAACAGATAAAATTACACGAGATTTTCAGAATTATTGCAGCCTACACAGGCTCCCCTGTATTCTAGAATTCAGTCTCTCTCTAATCTGAAACTGAGAAGATATTGGAAAACAATCCTATATCTATTCACTGTAATAGTTGGTCCTAACCAGGTCCCATCACTTTGTGTCACTCTTGTCTTCTACCAAAATCTTAACATACAATGCTCCAAAAGGACAAGACAGGAGTGGGCGTGAACCTGATGGAAGCAGTGGAATATCTTATCCTCACTAACCTTTCTTGTGACAAGGGAGCCTGTGCCAAGCTTAATGGCAATGCATGCAGAAGGAAAGCAAAACTGTCTGCCCATCTTGGATAAATCCAGAATTTCTTTTTTGAACTCTTCTTCATATAAACTTAATAAACCAGCAATCGAATCTCATAACTAGTCAACGAAAACTCTAGTTGAGGCTAATATTGCTGACTCACAAGCACCCTGAAGAATAGATTTCCTCTGAGACACAAAATACCATCATCATAGAATCACTTGTATATCACCCATATAAATATACTTATTTTCTATACTTTCATTCAAATCCCTAGAGTGCAAACTTTAAATGTACTCAAGGATAACTGACAGTGCCATATTAGGACAGAATGCCACCCCAGGTGTTTGATATCATAATGCAAACTCAGCCTTGAAAAGGAAAGAATGAATAATAGAATTCATTAGACTTTATTGCTACTGTAAATTATCCTGTTTTGCACAAATGATCCTCTTGTTACTTTCTTGATTACAACAAAATTGCACTTGTCTGTTGTAACAAAGTTAATGAGCCAATAGTGTTAATGGAACGCTAACATCTAATAAAAGTGTTAATAAGTAATGTATGCAATTAAATAGCATCAATTAATGTATTTATGCCTTACTGATAATAAAGTTACTCTGCCATCTACAACGAATTTTCATCATGAGTAAGAATTGCAGAAACCATACTAATTTTTTTCTTTTTTTTTAGTAAAAGTATTTTCCAGTATAGACCATGATTCTGAAGATCAAGAGCAATATTTCTAAAATCAAATGTAAGATAAAGCAGTGATACACATGCCTGAAGAATGTGAATACTAGTCACGAGAGCCGTGTTATGGACTCAACCTTGAATGTTCAATTTATAGCTTCAGAATAGACTACTGCAAAGAAAGTTTATGGGCTTAAAAACTAATGAAAAACATTTAGTGGATATTTATAGTGTTACAAGGGAAAAAATATAAAACGAAAGGTAATAAGTAAATCTATAGGGCCTTACTTAAATGTTATAGGAGAACGGTTGGATGTGATGGTCTTAAAAGTTTTTTCCAAAGTAACTGATTTTACGATTTTATGATTCTGTTTCTATGATATTGTGTTGCTTATGATTAGAACTTGAGTGCATCCTTAGCAATGAGATAAAAAGAATAAAAGCAATAAAATTGGCATGATAAAGACATAATGCATAATTAATAAATTCCAAACAAACAAATGAAGGTCACTGGTTTAGGATCCACAGCTCAGTTCCAAGCTACCGTGTGGCTGTAATTCATTGTCATTTTATAGGTTACATGCCAGTTGGTACACTTCCTACCTACTCAATTATCTTTCTGCAAAATAGTGGACAGTAACTCTGGTGTCAAGTGGAGTTTTGCTGATAAACCCCTCTAATCCCACCAAAAGAGATGCGAATGTCTTCCTGAGCTAGCCAAACCTTCAGGGGAAACATGTAACGGCTCAGCCCAATGCAGACTATAAAATCTGAGCAATCAACAAAACTACCTTAGAAGGTAGAGGACTTGAGAAAGCTTAAACTAGCATATTCCACCTAGCAACTCAGGGGACCCAGCATTGTGACAATGAGGATGTAGACATAAGCAATGGGAATGACATTAGTATTGTGATCCAACTGTATGTTGCATTTGCTATATTGTGCTTATTCTGTAATTTTGATACAATGCTGTAACATGTTGCTGAATCAAAAACATGTCTGAAGTCAAACATCTTCAAATAAGTAAACTTGGTATTAAAACATTAAATTTTCCTATGTGGAATTTCTAAAAAATTCTGTTTCAGAGAATCATAGAATCATAGAATAGTTAGGGTTGGAAAGGACCTTAAGATCATCTAGTTCCAACCCCCCTGCCATGGG
>JASSUY010025515.1:0-16077 GCA_032466535.1 Forpus xanthops
GGCTTTCTGGGCTGCAAGAGCACACTGCCAGCTCATGTTCATTCTCTCATCAACCAACACCCCCAAGTCCTTCTCCTTAGGGCTGCTCTGAATCTCTTCTCTGCCCAACCTGTAGCTGTGCCTGGAATTGCTCCGACAAAGTACAAATTGGAGATGATTAATGAATAGATTTCTAACTCTGCATATATTATTCAAAATTTGGCTAAAGCTAGTTTACATTTTTCAAGAAGGAGGCCTGACCTTTAATCATTTTCTATCCAGGATGTCTGGAACTGAAAATGGTAAAATGACTGAATGTCTGCAGTTCCCTGAAGGAAGCCTGAAGAAAGTAGGAATTGAGGAAGATCAGCGGTTACAGAATCACATTTTTTTATTTCTTCAGTTAAAAGTACTTTTATTTTAAAAATATTACACTTGTAGTATACAGATGCTGTAATAACAAAACTCTCTGAAGAATGAACTTTATAATGATAAGTGAAATGAAAATAGAGTATCAAACTGCAGTATATGACAGATGTTCAAAACTATAAAACGAAAATGAAAAAAATGATCTTTTTTTTTTTGTATGATAAAGCCATTGTTTGTGAGACACATTGTGTTCTCTGTTTGTTAGCAAACATCAGGAGGTCTTTTAAACTACAAGAAGCCTATTCTTAAACAAACTGAACCCAAATCACATTAAAGACTGAATGCCAGTGTTTCTTCAAAGGAGCAGCAATTTCTATTCACCTGCCAGAATAAATGTCAAGTGATTAAGTACAACTAGAGCTCTGAAGAAAAGCATGTCTTCAGCCCTTTATGTGTGCAATAAATACAGCAGAATTTGAAAAAGTTATGATGGAAGGGATTTGGAGATTTTTGTCCTGGAATATCTCATTCATATTATCCCCAGGTTGAAACATCAGCTTTGTCTAATGAATCACAAGGCAGAGTTAAAGACCAGAACAACCTCAGTTAGCATGCACATTTAAGATCACTTAAGAGATTTATCTTTAAATAGGAAGGGCTTGTCAGGAATAACATGAATTATGCTTGGAGCTCCACTATAATATTGCCCAGGATTAATCAACTGCATCTACTGTGTAGTAACTGTGCTCTACATCAAAGGTTTATCCTAGAAGAGAAGGCTACTTATGAATTTAAAGAGAGTGGAAGAAAAGGGCTTTTCCCATCCCTCTGATGCACAGAGGATGTGAAACCTATCTAGTGAGGAGCTTTAAGTCTCTTCCAAGGGGCAGGATTATCTGAAGTGGGACCAGGAGGAGTTCCAATGAGACAGCAGTATGCAAATAGACAAGAAAAGAGATGCTTGGTCCCAGTATACAGAGAACAAAGGAAGGAAATCTAAGAGTTAATTTTTCACTCTTCCTCGAAATGGGTGTCCCCAGTTGTCATGCTCAAGATACTGGCATCCTTTTTCTTAATTATTTCTTAAAAAATTTTTCCTACAACTGTGGCTCTCATATCCCTTATGAACTCCTATGTACTCCCCTGCTTCTCTATTAACTCTTTTGTTCATCTCATAATAAAAGATCTGAACCCCTCCTTCATGGTTCTTTCTAGCACTTGGAGTATTGTGTGCAGTTCTGGTGTTGTCAACATAAAAAGGATATGCAACTGTTGGAACAAGCGCAGAGAAGGGCCATGAGGATGATCAGAGGACTGGAGCACCTCCCATATGAAGATAGGATGAGAAAGTTGGGGCTGTTCAACCTGGAGAAGAGAAGGCTATGTGGAGACCTCATAGCAGCCTTCCAGTATCTGAAGGAGGCTATAAGGATGCTGGGGAGAAATTCTTCATTAGGGACTGTAGTGATAGGACAAGGGGTAATGGATTTAAACTTAAACAGGGGAAGTTTAGATTGAATATGAGGAAGAAATTCCTTACTGTAAGGATGGTGAGGCACTGGAATGTATTGCTCAGAGAAGTTGTGAATGCTCCATCACTGGCGGTGTTCAAGGCCAGGTTGGACATAGCCTTGGGTGGCATGATTTAGTAGGATGTGTCCCTGCCCATGGCAGGGCTGCTGGAACTAGATGATCTTAAGGTCCTTTCCAACCCTAACTGTTCTATGATTCTATGGTTACATGCACATAAAACAGTAGTGGATTGTATCAAGTAGAACAGCTTCTTTCATTTCTTATCTTCTAGACATATTATGCCCAACACCATATTTAGATGATTAATAGTATTTCCTTTCACCATAATGTGTGGAAAGTGTCAAAGCAATTCTTGTAATTACATACATATTGTAGGCTTCTCACATCAAGGACATCTCAGCCTTACTGTCAGCTGTTACCTCACTATAAAAAGCTTTGGTACTGTGTCTTGCAGAAGCAGAACTTGGCTGTAAATGAGTTTAATTATACTTTCTCAGACTAGTAGGATTCAGGAACTGTTACTAAAGATTGCCAGAGCTATGCTGGCAAGCCACAGCGTTTAATGAGATCTGTCAGAGTATTTCTTTCACAACCTTTTTTCAGGCTTTTTGGAAATCCGGTAGAGAAAATTGTGGCGGCAAGCATCAAGTGAGCATCTGACAGTGAAAACTATGCTGAATGCTAACTATGGGATTTAGTCTACAATAAACATGCTATAAGTACCTTTGTCCACACTCCCTGGTTAAAAGTGAGAGGCAAATGGGACCATGGCCTGTTGACTATGAAAAAAAAAAGGGAAGAACAATAAGGCTGTAACCATACAAAATTACTTCTTCTGTCATATTTTCTCATTCTTCCCTCAGCATTGTCAAATGAGAATTTTTTTCAGACATAGTACCCAGCAAAGAGGACAGTAAAAAAAGTCTAATATTTGCCTAAATTTTCCTTTGAAAAAAAATTATATAACTTTTTTTTCTGCTTGTTTTCTAACATAGATATAATTCCAGTCTCAGCTCAACCCCTACTATCTCCTAACTTTTTTAAAGAACTCTTTTCTCGAAGCCCAAAATTACTTCATCCCCTTTAAAGGTAAGTGAAATGGGCAGAGCTTAATTTTGAGCTTCTGAGGCTACTGAAAACTAAAAGTGGACCTGGGATAGAAAACCAGATAAATACCTGTTGAGAACTACAAAGGCATTTCCAGGGAATGTAGAGATGCAGTTAGAAAAGCAAAAACTGGGAAAAAGAAATTTGTTAGAGATGTCAAAAGTACAGGAAAGGGTTCTTCATGTATGTCAACAACATACAGAAACAAAAAGAAAATATTGATCCACTGTTAAGCAGGAGAGGGGAATTAGTCACCAATAATGCTGGAAAGGCTATGATTCTCAACACTTTCTTCACCTCCTTCTTTACCAGCACTGGTGGGCTCGAGGCCTTGGGAACAAAAAATCCAGGTTGATGCAAACATGGACCCACTGTCAGTAAAGGAAAAGTCTGTATGTGAAGTATTACAAATCAACGGGCCCTGACAATAGCTACCCAAAGTCGTTAAGATTGTTGGCAGCTTTGTGAGACCACACTCTGTAATCTTTGAGAAGTTGTGTAGATCAGGGGACATCTCACAAGACTGGAAGAAGGTAATGTCACCCCTATCTACAAGAAGGACTTAAAGGAGAATCCAGGAATTCATCAGTCCATCAGTCTTCACTATTTAAGAATGTTATGGAATAAATCCTCCTAGGGACTATCACAAGTTAAATGAAAAACATGACTGGGAAAGGCCAGCATAGATTCACTAAGGACAAATTGTGCTTGACAAACCTAATTGTCTTCAATGACAAAGTAACCTGCATGGTTAATGTGGGGCAAGTAGCTGATATTGTCTACCTGAATTTCTCCAAGGTTTTCAATGCAGTTTTCTACAGCCTTCTCCCAGAATATTCCAGTCTAGGCAGATGGTCCTTGTGTTTGCTGGGGAGTTGGTGGACTGGCTGCACCCAGAAGGTGCTGGTAAATAGCTCCTTTTCCAAATGGTTCCTTGTCACAAGAAGGGTTCCCCATCATGAGAGGGGTTCCCCGGGGGACTGATACTGGGCCAAATGCTGTTTATTGTCTTCATAAGTGATCCGAGTGGTAGGATCAATTGCATCCTGACAAAGTTTGCCAATGACACCCAACTGAATGTGGAAGCAGACACTTTGGAAGGGAGACAAAACCTGCAGGAAGACCTGGATAGGCTGGAAGAGTGGGCTAACAAGAATCTTGTGAATTTCAAAGAGGACAAGTGTAAGGCCTTGCACCTGGGAAGGCTTAATCCAGAATGCACAGGGTGGGATCTACCAGTCTTCGGAGCATCCCTGTGGAAAGAGGCCTGGGGTACTGATGGACAAGAAGCTTACAATACACTGAACAGTTTGCTGCTGCAGCAAAGAAAGAATACAGGGTGATGGTTTACACAAACCAGTAGTCGCTGCTCAGCTCTTGTCAGGCCACACCTGGAATCCTGTGTTTGATTTTGGTGTCTGCTATACAAAACAGATGTGGACCGGCTGTGAGGGTCCAAAGAAGGGCCACAAAGATGATCCAGGGGCTAGGAAGCCTGCCATGTGAGGAAAGGCTGAAAGAACTGAGTTTGTTCAGCCCTGAGAAAAGAAGACTCAGAGGAGACCTTATCAACATGTTCCAGTATTTAAAGGATGGTTACAAAGAAGATAGAGACTCCATATTTACAAGGAGTCACATGGAAAAGATGAGGGTTAATAGGTATAAATTAATGCTACAGAGACTCCATCTAAACACAAAAGGAAAAAAATTCCCAAAGAGAATAATCAGCCATTGCATTAATCTCACCAGCGTGTCCTGTGTTGGCAGTTTTCCCAGCACAGAACAGTATTAAGGTTTGGCTTGGTAGGGTGCTAGGACATCTAGTTTAGGTCATGCTTTTGCCAAAAAAGGTTGGACCAGGTGATACCTGAGATCTGCCCTGGCCACCCCTGCATCAGTCACCCCTAAGTCGGCATGAATGCATTATGTTATTGCTATCAAGTCAGTTCTGCCGGTAACAGTGCTTCTTACATGCTACCTGAATATCAAATCATTAAAACCCCTGGTCAGCTGAAATCTGTTCAGCCGAAGTCTTAGTGATCGTTATAGAGAACTGATACAAAACCATAGAACACTGACACTATAATATTTATAAAGAAATATCTATGTCACCAGCATGTTTATAAAACCTGCATTTTCAATGAACTATGGTGCTATGACTCTGGGGAAGACAAACCTACAGCTCTGCACTGGGAGTGTCTAACAAACAATAATATACTCCATTAAGATGAAGGAGGTATAAAATTGCATTACTTAATTAGCCTAGAATGCTTTCTTATGTATTAATAGAAGATTAAAAAGGAGGAAAATAACTAGTAAAAATAGAAGAGCTAATACAAAAATAGTAAGAATTTAACAAAAGAGAGGCCTGAGAGATAAAGAAGTAAACCACAAGAATACTAAAATTGCTGTCATCTATATAAGTGAATTCTTACAAGTGAATTCTATAAATTCTGCCTTGGCAATTAAAATGAAAGCAATTTTATAACAAACTTATTTTTTTCTCTTGATTTTAACAATCGCTGCAGGTGGCAAAACTAAATACAACTATTATCAATACTCTGCCTCAAAAGCATCACATATAATTTCTTAGAAATTATTTTTAATCTATTTAGAGTTGTTATGAAAATTTATATAACTCTTTTGGAGCTATTTCTAGAAGCTTTTATGGAAATGACATGACAACAGAGTACATCTGGATAAATTTGCAGATGCGTGGTTGTTTCATTTCAGAAATTCTTTTGTTGCTGCTCCTTAAATATATGCATTTACAGTACTCTTGTATTTGAAATTTGTATCCCTTATTTAAATATAAAGATCTTACTCCCATTGACACAAATTGCAACTCTTACTGACTTCAGCAGTACAGCTGGGGCAGAAGTCTTTTATAAGCTGGTGGAAATAAGGAGTAGGAAAACTGAAGTAAAAAAAAAGGAAGAGGTGGTCTACATGTCATTTTGCAACCAAACCTTTAAAAACTGGTATCTTTTTTTCTTAATACATATATATACATACTCACCTTTTATTATATATTAGGGAACCACAGCAAACTGTGTCTTTCTAAAGCAGAGTCTTTAGTAGAAATAAATGAGTTTTGCCATTTATATTTTGCTGTGTTTTAAAAAATATGCTCAGCCTTTGCTTGCTGATACGTTTTCCTAAGAAAACAGATACTTTCTCTAAGCCAAATAAAAAATCATACTTGTTGCCCATAGTGCTTGCAAAAGTGCTGCTTATCTGTCTCTATTTATTTTTTTAATAAAGATGACAGCATTGAGTCCTGAAGTTTATCAAGTAAGGACTCTGCTTTAGAGCAGGTAATGGTCTTTTTTTAAGAGTTAGTTACTTACACTAGAGCTACAGATTGTAGCCATTACCTTTAAACCAGGCTAGAAACAGCTGGAAATCATACCTGTTTCTTCATTTCTGAAAGATTTTATTGCTTTTTTGTCATATAGTCTTGAATAACCTATAGTAGTAGGAATATTATACGCGATGACTCTGGGAAATGTTAGATTTGTTCAATTTCTTGATTTGATTCTGTCTTGGTTTTCTGCAAAACTCATAATGACTCCATCCATTGTCATGTCTTTTGTTATTTGATACTCAAAAATATTGGATCCAAGGGTAGTTTTCTAGATATACAGCGACTTAATGTAAGTAATCAAGTTCCTCCTCACACAGGTTTGGATTCAGATGAATAGTTTGTCCAAAAGAATCTTTCATTTTTGTATCAATAAGAAAAGCTAGCTTTATTTTGTCATTAATTTTTAAGGACATTTTAAGAAAAACATAGTATAAGCTATGGTTTCTGAAGTCCGGCCTTTATGGTTTTGTGATTTTAAATGCGATATAGAAAGGACTGACAGCTAGGCTGTGCTATTTTTGTTCAGAAATGTATGAAGTTAGCTAACTTGTTTGACTGTAGTCATGGCTGACAGACAAACGAATTAAATTATACTGTCCTAAAGAGTTTCTCAGAAGAGGGTGTTACCAGAATGATCATCAAATTTAATTATATTGGCTACTGCAGTTACGTTCTTAGAGCATGACAACATTTTTGTGTCTGCTCTGTCTGAAATACTACTTTCTATACTCAAAAATTATCAGCTCTTGAAATTTGCTGGTCTGATGCTAGAAAAGTCATGTTTTCAGTGACGGTAGGGAACAGGTTTGGAGCTGACAGTGTGAACTGCAGTAATGACTCCACACTTGTTCAAACTGGCTGTAAATTGTCAGCTTGTCAAGCTTTCCATTTTGACAGATGCGTATTCACTAAAATAAAATTTTCCATTGGGATTTCATTTTGGGGAGGGGGAAAGTGTTTGGAGGTTAGGAAAAAATGAACATGCACCAGCGGTGTGCGCTTGGAGCCCAGAAAGCCAATCGTATGTTGGGCTGCATCAAAAGGAGTGTGACCGGCAGGTTGAGGGGTAGATCGTGCTCCTCTATTCTGCTCTTGTGAGACCTCTCTTGGAGTATTGTGTGCAGTTCTGATGTCCTCAACATAAAAATGACATGGAATTGTTGGAATAAGTCCAGAGGAGGGCCACAAGGATGATCAGGGGACTGGATCACCTCCCAGGGCTATGAAACATTAAGACAGGCTGAGAAAGTTGGGGCTGTTCAGCCTAGAGAAGAGAAGGCTGCATGGAGATCTAATAGCAACCTTTCAGTATCTGAAGGGGGCCTACAGGGATGTTGGGGAGGGACTCTTCATGAGGGACTGTACTGAGAGGGCAAGGCGTAACAAGTTCAAACTTAAATAGGGAAAGTTTAGATTGGATATGAGGAAGAAATTCCTTACTGTGTGGTGAGGCACTGGAATGGGTTGCCCAGGGAAGTTGTGAATGCTCCATCACTGGCAGTGTTCAAGACTGGGTTGGACATAGGCTTGGGTGGCATGGTTTAGTGGGAGGTGTCCTTGCCCCAGGCAAGGATGTTGGAACTAGATGATCTTGAGGTCCTTTCCAGCCCTAACTATTCTGTGATTCTATGATTCTACATACCTTTAAGGAATAGTTTAGATTTGTAGGTTTGGAAGGTTTTTTTTATATCTTTTTTTTTTTTTTTCCTTCAAGTTTCAGTTCAGTGTTCTTAGTGTTAAGAAATCCTCTTCATATTACTATGAAAGCATAGCAGTTAGCATTAAATATAATTCTTGTCAAAGGGTTGAATTCTGAACAATAATACTTTTTTCTTTTTTTGCCTTTGCAATATTGAAGTATTTGAAATGGTGCTACATGAATAACACAGAGAAAATTATGCATAATCATTAGTGAATAATCCTGTTAACATATTTTTTACACAAGTAATTCCCAAACATTTCAAAACATAGGATTTTAGTCATGGTATTGATAACTTGGATGCGTAGTAGAAAATACTTAGGATAAGGAAACTTAATTTTTCCCATCTGAGTCTCAAATTACTGACTCATGGAGCTGAAAAAATGCTAGTATCTTGGATGAGTGTTGAGAACAGAATTATAAAAATAAAAAGAATCTCCTCATCTCCTATTATTTTATTTCTTCAAACAGACAATAAATTTTCAATCAGTTTCTGTAGAAAAAGGTAAAAATTTTGCTTTGGAGAAGTCTATACTGATATAACTACACTTGGCTGAAATTAATCAGTTGCAAGGCACTGGTGTATTTGAAAAGACTTTGCATGATTTGGTGTGCCCAGCTTCCAATCTGATTTCTGGACAAAAAAAAAAATAAATCCCAGAATTGGTCCATTAAAGGCAGTGGTGTCATCACTGAGAACAGAAATCAATTCTGCTAATTTATGAAAATAATTTGTTGTATAATTCCACCTGTAGGTGGAATGTGAATACAGATTTACAGGTAGGTAGATTTGCAGAATGTAAGTAGGTCTCTGTGAATACAGATTTTTAGCTGTGAAACTATTCAGTATGCGATTTTTTGATCAGGCATAATTTTCGTTTATATGAAAGTGCTCTGAAAGCATAGATTATGAAGAAAAAGTCTAGTTCACAGTATCACAGCATTGGAAAGACTGGCAAGTGAAGTTCTTACACAACAGAGATTCACTAGGGTGGCCAGAGCATACACTCTACATACCACATTCCATCGACCCCTAAACTCTTCCTATTACCTTCCAATGAACTTTAAAAGACTGCACGTTATTTGCAAGACCTGGGCATCTGCAACGTTGCTGTAATTAATGGAAAAATGCAATTGTGAAATTTGCAGTTCCAGAAATTCAGCTTTCAAAAAAATAAAAAAGGCATAAGCATTTGGGTTTCCTAAAAAAAAAAATTGCATCTCTGGGAAAAAAAAAAAAAAAAAACACAAAAAAAAAAAAAAAAAAAACAAAAACAGAACCAAAAACCACTGCTTTAAATACTGCTTTAAGAGAAATAATATTCTACTTATTTTCATTTCACCAGTTTATCACCAATGAAAGACTTCTCTGAACATTTCATATGCTGCCTGAAACTTGGTTTATCAACTGCATAGTTAGACACTAGTCAGTCTTTGCAAAGGTCAGATGCACTAAGAAATAATCCTTTGAGAAATATCTAGATTAAAATTCTCTAAGGAGATGAAATAAATGGCTGATATCTCTTCATAAAGGATGGACAGACAGTCTTACCAGAATCTCCAGACATTCTCTGCTGTTTAGCCAAAAATTGCATGTCAGACACACAAGGAGTGCTTTACTCTAGAAAAAAAGCACTATGTGCATTTATTTTCACTCAGTTGGACAAATTCAGACAAATTAAAAAATAAAATAAAATAAAAAAAAACCCCAAACATCTATCTGCAAGAAGGTGAAAAGTCTTATTTCTCCTCTATATTAATTGCAAGGTTAAGCTTTAATTTACCTATCTTGCTAAATACATCTAACTGTCTTTTACTTTTTCTACTACATCTTGAATGATGCAATTATAGAGTGCACAAGAAAGTATAATTGCTCTGCTAGACAGGATATAAAGACTGTTTAAAGTGTAAGGCAAAAAGAAAGAAACAAAATTCTGTGTGCTTATGCTTGAATATACATTCATTAAAATGTATTCATGACAACTTTCACTATAGGACTATATATATAAGGCTGCATCACCATAGGCTTAGCTTTAGTTTATTCTGAAGCAGCAATGGCATAACCCTTTATTTTTCAAAGTTTTAACCCAGTTAGTTTTCAAGGATGAGGCTTCTTGTGTAAGGAATAAAAGAGAAATAAATTCACCTAACTGGCTTCTTAGAATGTAGATATGCCAAACTGAGATGATAAGACCATGCTAAATGAGCACACTAGTATACAAGAGATGCACCAATAGCAAGAACAATGTGAATTCTAGATGGGCAAAAAAGGAATATTTCTATTTGAAGATTTTTATTCCTCCTGGGTCTCTGAAAAAAATGAAGAAAGAGACAGTCCTGCCTCTGAAGCTGTCTATCTTATGCATTCCATTTTAAAAAAGGAAATTTATCTGGCAGGACTACAAAAATCATATTAAATACACAACTGCAGTGTCTATCAGCAAAAATGTTGACTTCCAGCCTCCCAGGCCCATTGCCTTACCTAGATGATATTGTTCACAAAAACAGTCACATGCCAAATAAACCTAGGCAAGTATGAGCAACCTGGTCAGAGATGCTCTTTGAATGCAACTTGGGAACTCACAGTAACACTGGAATGTGTGTCTGTACCCTTGTGAATATGAGACAGAATATATCTGGTGTTGAAAGTGCTCTTTAATACCTTCCCAATTTTACACTGGCACAAGCATATTTCCTTACAAAACATGCAATGGAGATTTCAGTGTCAGCATTGATGGCAAAATTAAAGCAGAGTTAAGAAAATCAAGCCACACTGCATGAACACAGAGCATGATTTGACACAATTTCTTTATGTAGATTTGTTGAGGACCGCACTATTTTTTATGCTTTTTCTAGTCTGTGCATGAGCTAGGTAATAAAAGTGCTGCTACCCTATTTCTTGAATTGACATTTTACAATCCTGTCTTCAGAGTTATTTTTCTTTTCCTACACAGCTTTAATGAGAATCAAGAATACATCATAACCACAATTCCAAACTGTGCTTTTTGCAAATGTTATTAGCAAAATAATTGCAGCAGAAAGTTCAGAACCACTAGTTACAATGCAAAATTTAATGTATTCTGCCATATCCACTGGGAAGGAATACTTGGCATTTTCCAAATCTCATAATTGATGGATTGAACAAATGGATAGAATTTATAATAACAATGCTATAAAATTCTGAAAAGAAACTCTGAAACAATGTTAATACATTTCTTGATTGTTATAGTTTCTACCTCAAAGAAGCTCATTTTTTTCCTGTATGCCCTTCTCATCCTGAATTGAATCTATACCACAGTGGCCTGATTTCAGCTGGGATGCAGTTCATTTCCTTCCTAGTAGCTAGCATAGTGTTATGTTTGGATTTAGGATGAGAATAATATTAGTAACACACGGATGGTTCAATTGCTGCTGGCCAATGCTTAGAGTAACTCAAGGACTTTTACGTCTTACCAGCAAACAGCCTGGAGGTACACAAGGAGCTGGGAGGTCACACAGACAGTACAATTGACCTTAGCTGGCCAAAGGGATATTCCACGCTATAGGATGTCATGCAGAGCAATAAAAGTGGGGGCAATAAGTGGGGGTAAGTAGCCACTGCTCTGGGACCGGCTGGGCTTCCAACAGCGAATGGTGAGCATTTGCATTTTGCAGCACTTGTTTTGTGTATTCTATTATTATTATTTCCCCTTACTTTTCTGTCCTGTTAAACTGCCTTTATCTGAACCCATGATTTTTACCTTTTTTTCTGTTTTCTCTTTTCTCCCTTATCCCCCTTAGCAGGTTGTAAGATAATGGCTCTGTGTTGTTTGACTTCCTGCCAGGCTAACCATAGCACACAGTCAAGCCAAAACATAATAATGATTCTAAGGAAGAAAATTCTATGATTGACTGAACCCTGTAAAACAAAAAACTTTATTTTCCCAGCCAACACTACTCCAGTTCTGGCAGTGGGTTTTCAATATAGACTGTACAGTTCATAGAATCATAAAATCATCGAATAATTACGGTTGGAAAGGACCTTAAGATCATCTAGTTCCAACCCCTCTGATCTGGGCAGGGATACCTCCCACTAAACCATGCCACCCAAGGATCTGTCCAACCCGGCCTTGAACACCACCAGCGATAGAGAATTCACAACTTCTCTGGGCAACACATTCCAGTGCCTCACCACCCTCACAGTAAAGCGACATGAATTGCCACATTTATGATAGGAATCCAATTGCAACATAGTATGTGTCAGTTCTGGAATGTAAGGGATTTTTGGATATTTTTTTCATCCTTTCAGAATAACAGAAATATTAGTTATACCAGGACTGCATCTTACTGTGCATCTCTCTCTCTCTCCCTTGCTCAGTGAAAAAAAAAAGGACAAGCATATTTTCAGTGTTAAAAGTGCTAAGTACATGAATTATTTTCAAATACTACAGTATATGAAAAAGACAGGGAATGAGACTGACATAAGCAGCTCTTTGAATATTGTGTAAATTTCAGCCACAGCTGGTTACTTTCCTATATTATGTTGTGACTTCTACAAACAGATCAGATCCCAAACCCACTGAAAATTCACTTGAATGTTTTGTTGATTACTGATGTGATGGGGAACAAGATCATAGAATCATAAAGTCATCGAATAATTACGGTTGGAAAGGACCTTAAGATCATCTAGTTCCAACCCCCCACCAGGGGCAAGGACACCTCCCATTAAACCATGCTACACAAGGCTCTGTCATAGAATCATAAAATCATAGAATAGTTAGGGTTGGAAAGGACCTTAAGATCATCTAGTTCCAAAACCCCTGACATAGGCAGGGACACCTCACACTAAATCATGCCACCCAAGGATCTGTCCAACCTGGCCAACCACCGCCAGCGATGGAGCATTCACAACTTCCTGGGCAACCCATTCCAGTGCCTCACCACCCTTGCAGTAAAGAATTTCTTCCTCATATCCAATCTAAACTTCCTCTTTTTAAGTTTGAACTCGTTACCCCTTGTCCTATCACTACAGTCCATCATGAAGATTCCCTCCCCAGCATCCTTATAGGCCCCCTTCAGAAGGCTGCTAAGAGGTCTCCATGCAGCCTTTTCTTCTCCAGGCTGAACAACCCCAACTTTGTCAGCCTGTCTTCATAGTGGAGGTCCTCCAGTCCCCTCATCATCCTCGTGGCCCTCCTCTGGACTTGTTCCAACACTTCGTTCTCCTTTTTACGTTGAGGACACTTATTTATGTTTTCGAGATTGTGCCTGTAAACAGTTTTTCATTATTGAGACTAAAGTGAATAAAGATCTTTGAAAAGTCAAATGGTTGTGGATATAGTGTTATTGCCAAAGGATTTTCAGCAGACAAAGCTATCTCCATCAAGTGATGAATAAACAAAAATAAAATAATGGCCATTTTTACACACACACAAAAAAAATCCCAGATTAAAACCAAATGTCTGTAAATGAGATTATTTTCTATGTCTCCCCTTATCAAATGCAATTAACATCATGTGGGTTCTGCTTTTATCTGTATTTCATTGTATTCATCTGCACTTGATACATTTAATAATATTTCATTGTTTCTAATAATATATTTTAAAGCCATCAGATATATATTTAAATGCAACCATTTTATTTGTTTACATATATACTTATTTTATGATATTTGATTCAAATTATTAATTATGTAAACTCCATAAATATTTGTTTGGTGAACTTCAGATTTATGTTGGCATTCTAAACATGAAGTACTCCTTGGCAGCATCCACTGTCTGTGTAACTGCTCCCTTTGCAAGTGGACCAAATGTTTTCTTCTTTAGCTGTGCCAGTTTTAACCAGCAGCTACTATATGATGAGAGAACACTAGATGCGTGACATACGTATGTGCAACTCCTAGCAGTTCCTTGGTTCCCTCCATGGAATCACAGCAGATCCTGGTTTCTACTGATCAGAAACTAATTAGAAGAGTGAGTTGGCTGTTTTAGCTTCAAAACATCAGAAATTGTGGCAAAAAAAAATTGCTCTTTTTGGTTATAAAGGCAAAGGATGTGTAATCTTGACAAAGAGGCAGCAGGAAAAGTAGTAAAACATTCCACTTAACCTTAAGGTTAATGTTACTGAATATTTTCAGAAGAGATCCAAGAAAGAATACACTGAGTTTTTTCCTCTCACAATTTCCCCTCTTTCTTTCTTCTCAATTTATCTCTAAATTATTTCACTTTTGCAAGAGCCATCAATGACCCAAATTCCACTAGAGGTTCCTGGTTTTAATCCTTCCGTAAATGTCTTGCAAAATAATTTTTAGACATCTACTTTTCACAGTATTTGTATTTTCCCAAACACATTTTGACTTTATTTACTTACCTGAGAACTCCCTACTCCAGCTGTTCAACATATGTCTCCTTCCTGTGCATTTGAAGACAAGCTCTGCCCCACAGAATCATTTTGCCTTCTCCAAAACTTTGCCAACAACAGATTTTGGCACATTGCTCCTCTTAATAATGTCCGCACATTAGGACTGAAGGAAGATTTGACTGGGAAGAGGGGACATCTGTTGAGGCAAGGCTATCCACAAATGATTCACCACTGTTCCTTCAGCTACAGTTTGAGCAAGAGAGAAACTTCGGGGACTGGTCGTAAATTACCAAGAAACAGCTCAGCCAATTTCCAGGACTGGAGCAATTAGTGGCATTCCTACGCTCTCTGAGGAGGTGGCTACTAGGTGATGGGATAGACAATTGCCTGCAGCAGCATTGACAAAGAAGAAATTTTATTGGGCCAAGACAGAATAACTTATATTGCCTTGTTTATAACTTCCAATAATATTAATATATACTAGAAACAGGGTATTACTAAAGAAAATACTTTCCTTCAGGACAGTGGAGGTAGGTTATACTTCTGCAAAATTGATGCCAGGAAAATGAGACTTTCAACAGTTTGTTATCTTTTATCTTTCAGCTGTTGACTGTTTGCTTTTTTGGTTTTTGGCTTTTCAGTTCTTTTATAGGACGAAATCTCTTTGATGTTGGGCTGTTAGATTAAATGAAACAATAAATTCCTCATATGGTAATATCTATACCCTGAGTCAACAAGGATGCCTTTTGTCAGGAAGATAATTAAATTACCCTTTCTCCAAGTAAACAGTTTTTGATCAGTGGAGGTTTCTCCATAACTTTTGAAATGAGTAGTGCATTGTCTCCTACTAAACTGTCACTGTCCTTAATGAATTCTTGCTCAAAAATGACATTCTAATGTAGTTAATTTAGCATGGATTTATGAAGGACTATTTACTGAAGATAGGAAAGTTTACCATAATAGAGTGACTCAGCACTAATTATACTTTTTTGAATGATTTAACGTTAATTAGAGATGATAGATAAGAAAAATAGGAATTGAAGTCTTATGTTAAAAGAAAAGTAACACATTAGTAACTACTAATATTCCTCATTCCTGAGGGCAGAGTCTGGGAACAAAGTGCTAGAGTAGACTTCTACTTAATTTACTCCATCACATTCTGATGAACAGGGTGATGAAATTGTCTATTTACAAAGTATTTTTTAAATATAGAATCATAGAATCATAGAATCATAGAATATTTAAGTTTGGAAAGGACCTTAAGAACATCCAGTTCCAACCCCCCTGCCATAGGCAGGGACACCTCACACTAAACCATGCCACCCAAGGATCTGTCGAACCCAGCCTTGAACACTGCCAGCGATGGAGCATTCACAACTTCCCTGGGAAACACATTCCAGTGCCTCACCACACTCACAGTAAAGAATTTCTTCCTCAAATCCAATCTAAACTTTGCCTATTTAAGTTTGAACTTGTTAACCCTTGTCCTATCACTACAGTCCCTCATGAAGAGTCTCTCCCCAGCATCCCTATAGGCCCCCTTCAGATATTGAAAGGCTGCTATTAGGTCTCCACGCAGCCTTCTCTTTTCCAGGCTGAACAAACTCAACTTTATCAGCCTGTCTTCATAGTGGAGGTCCTGCAGTCCCCTCATCATCCTTGTGGCCCTCCTCTGGACTTGTTC
>JASSUY010025515.1:20283-30834 GCA_032466535.1 Forpus xanthops
CTCCAAAGGCTGAGGGACTGTTTCTCTCTTGCAATTGCTTTGTCAATTCCCCCTTCCCTAGCAAGTGATCCCAGCTGCTTATCTTCACTACCTTCTAATTCATGACCATCAGACCCATTGTCCCAATATCGGAGCAACCAGGTGACAATGTGCTCCCTTGGTTGATGGGTAAAATCTTTTTGCATATTCTGCAGCTCTGTTGAGGTCCAGGATCAAGAAGTCACCTCTTCTTCCTTCTCTGATTTATGCAATAATAACTCCTGATCAGATGTTGTCCCAGGTAGTAAGTGCATTGTTTCTTCAACTTGCTTCATATTTCTTGACTCTTTTTTGCTTTTCTCCTTGCATGCAGGGGCAACCGATACTGGCACAAATTGTTCCTCTGATTTAGGTGCAGTGATTATCACTGTGGTTGGAGCGGCTGCAGTATCTTCTGTTGGGGTTTGGGTAGCTGCTGTACTTGTCACTGGGGTTGGTATAGCTGCTGTGTTTGGAGATGGATACCTGTGTTATCTGTTGTAGTCAGAGTTTGTGTAGCTGCTGTACTTGTTACAAGGGTTGGTGTAGCTGCCGTATATGGAGTTGTAGTAGCTCTGCTGTCTGTTGCTCTGCTGTCAGATCCAGAGACGCTTTATCCTTTTGAAGGTGCTGGATAGTGCTGAACAGGGCTCTGTAAGCATAGGCCAAGCCCCAGTACGTTGCCATGATTTGTCCATCTCTGGTATGACCAGGATGACAACATATCTCATTTAAGTAAAGCATACTCTGTAGACATGCCAACATGGTGATCCCCATCACAGTCAGCAGGCAAATTTCAAGGGTACCCAAAGGCCATTGAAAAACTTCAGAACTCTCAAATGATGCTCTTAAAGGTGTGATGGGGAGTTTGGAAAGTAAGGGAATGTCTCCTGAAGAGGTTGACCACCCGAGGAGGAGAAAAAAGATGTGTAATTGCTAAATATTTCTATTTTATACCTCCCAAAGCATAGAGGTGGTGAGCACACTGGGAACACAAGCCAGATCAGTTTCATGATCAATGATACTAAAGTATTCCAAGCCATTAACTTAAAGTATAGCGAAACAAGAACCTTGGCCCAAGGCTCCCATCTGATAAACACTAAAACAGCAAATACCAGCTGTAAGTATGTAGAACATGCTGAAACTCCAAGGTCAAGAGCCACAACTTTGAGAGCCAATAAATCAGCATTGTGATGACTGACTATTAATCCAAAACAATAAATGCTTATCACAAATACGATTGCAAGCACTTTTGTCATATCTGTCATTATCTCAACCCTTCTTGCCTCCCATTGGGTGCCACAAAGAACTCTCTTGGTTTAAACCAAGTCAGCAACCCAGAGCCATGCAGCTGCTCTCTCACTCCCCCATGGCATTCCTCCCCCCACTCCTGGAGGGATGGAGAGAAGAATCGAAAGAATGTAACTCCCATGGGTTGAGATAAGAACAATCCAGTAACTAAGGTATAGCACAGACCAGTACAGCTACCACCAATGATAATAATGATAAGGGAAATAATAAGGGACGAAAATAAAACCGCTCACCACCTGCTGATAGATACCCATCCTGACCCAAGCAGTGATCTAGCCCTTCCAGGTAACTGCCCCCAGTTTACATAGTAGGCATGACGTGCTGTGGTATGGAACACTCCTTTGGTTAATTTGGGTCAGGTGACCAGTTTCTGACTCTTCCAGGCTTTCCCTCCTTCATGGCAGAGCATGAGACTCAGAAAGACGTCGGTCAGAGTAAACATTACTGAGCAGCAACTAAAAACGTTGGTGTTATTAGTGCTGTTTCCAGGACAAAAGTCATGACCACAGCACTGCACCAGACACTGAGACCAAAAAAATGACTGCTACTGCTGAACCCAAGACACACTCTGCTGGTAAAGGCAGATGACTGTGGGATTCTCCCTCTCTTCTGAGCATCCTTAAATCTTCCTGAGATACTTTTTTCTGTAGAAGACTACACAGTGGTTTCCCACTAGCTGTGTTGACTGATTTGTTCTTAAACTAGTCTTCAGCACCCCCCCCAAGAGCTAAACTGTAGAGAGCGAGTCATCTGTGTGAAGTCTCAAACATGCTAAAGAGACTGCTCTTATAAGATAAACTGCACATAACTGTTAATACTTTTGCAAATGTGGGCCTCAGATCATGTCCTGCTGTCATGGAGCAGTGGCTATATACTTACCTAAGAAAAGACCTCTATTGAAGCAATCAGAAAATGCTTCGTTGTTTGTTGTTTTTTTTTTTTCTTTTCTTTCCTCTTTTATCTTTATTCATCATTACTGTCAATGTAATTTCTTAAGTGTACTCTAAAATTCCTCTGTGTCTAAAACAGGGTTGTGTATTAACCCTAGCCTGCAAGTAAGCAGTGCCCAATCACTTGCTCGTTCCTTTCTTCACCATGACCAGCAGCATATGGGAGAGGATCAGAGGAGCTAAAATTTAAGAACTTCATGGGTCAAGATAAAGATGGTTTAGTAAGTGAAGGACAGAAAATAAACCCCAAACAAACAAGTAATGCAAAGACACTCATCACCTCCTATAAGCAGAACAATGCCCAGCCAGCCTCCAAGCAACATCTAATCTTGAAAAAGTCTACCATCATCCCAAGTTTTCATTTCTTAGAATGATTCTAAAGAGCATTGAATATCTTTTTGATGAGGTGGAGTCTGTTGTCTCAGCTGCGTCCTCTCCTAAACTCTCGCCCATCCCTAGGCTAATTCTTATGGGGCAGTGTGAAAGAGAAGATAGTGTTGCTGTGGAAGCACTGTTGATTAACATCTAAAATACTGCGGAATCTAAGCTGCGTTTCATTTAAGTGAATGAAATGACTCCCCTTGAACTGATAAATGACTCTTATTTTCAGAAAAGCTATGGGAAAGTCTTTAGGGGTATTTTTTTTTTTTTTTTACATTGACAGCTAGAGTGAGCAAAATACTAAAAACACGCATTCATGCATGGCTCTACTGATGGCACTAGCAGCCGTTTCTCAGAATGCCACATCTAATCTTGATTTCCACTTTCTGAAGATTCATTTATTCATTTTCTCAAGCAGGAGTAACAGAAACAAGGGCAGTGGGGTAGATGACACGCAACTAAAGTTTCAATGTTAGGCATAATTTATGGTACAAATGCAGAAGGTAGAAAATGTCATTCTTGTCCTTAATAGAATCATTGCAATTATAAGAATTATTATAGTGAAGACATACAAAATAATTTCAGTAAGCTATCTAGAATTTTAATGATCTCTTTAACAAAATTCTTTTGATAATTAGTCTGTATGTAAAATACTGCGTAAAAGCCTGTAACATCAACTTAAATTTCAAGCAAGACTTTTCAACACTTCACTTTCCCTCCTTGAAAGATTAAATAATTAGAATTGGTATTTGCAGGAATAAAACTTCTCAGACGTAAATTATATTTGTGACACAGGTTGGGCAGAGAGGAGATTCAGAGCAGACCTGAGGAGAAGGACTTGGTTAATGAGAAAATGAACATGAACTGGCAGTGTGCATTTGCAGCCCAGAAAGCCAACCATATCCTGAGCTGCATCAAAAGGAGTGTGACCAGCATCAAGGGAGGTATCCTGCCCATCTACTCTGCTCTCGGGGGACCTCACTTGAAGTACTGTATGCAGTTTTGGTGTCCTCAACATAAAAAGGACATGGAAGTGTTGGAACAAGTGCAGAGGAGAGCCACAAGGATGATCAGGGAACTGGAGCACTTCCCATATGAAGGCAGGCTGAGAAAGTTGGGGCTGTTCAGCCTGGAGAACAGAAGGCTGCGTGGAGACCTCCTAGCAGCCTCCTGGTATCTGAAGGGGGCCTATAGGGATGCTGGGGAGGGATTTTTCATGAGGGACTGTAGTGATAGGACAAGTGGTAATGGGCTCAAACTTAAACAGGGAAGTTTATATTGGGTATGAGGAAGAAATTCTTTACTGTAAGGGTGGTGAGGTACTGGAATGGGTTACCCAGGGAAGTTGTGAATGCTCCATCCCTGGCGGTGTTCAAAGCCAGGTTGGACATAGGCTTGGGTGGCATGGTTTAGTGGGAGGTGCCCCTGCCCATGTCAGGGGGCTTGGAACTAGATGATGTTATGGTCCTTTCCAACCCTAATTATTCTATGATTCTATATCCTTTTCATGAAATAAAGTTAATTGAAGCCTTGGTGTACAAATGGAATGAAGTTTGCCAGATAATAACAGGCAAAACAAAATGTAGGTTTTTCATCTCTGCTCTGCCAAGAGGAGCCAGTAACAACTAAATTCCCAGCCATTACTGAATACTGATGTGCTTTAGGGAGACCACTAACTTTAAACGGGAGAGAGAACTGTACACTTCCTGTTACTGCTAGAAAATCAAAACTCCCATCAAAGCATTTGTCAGGCAGCAGGCATGCATGTGGCCAGATGGACAGGCAATCTCTGTCAAGAGTGATATAATCCTGACATTTGCTGAATAGCAGCCAATAGTAATTCACTGCCTTTATGTATCAGAGGTATTAGCTTGCTTCTAATTTCTGATTAATGCTCTGTGAATGGGTCTTTGGATAGTGTGTGCTTTGAATCCCGTGTGGCCATGGAGATAAAAATCTTTGATCGACTTACATATAGATCTCATTTGGAATTAATGCAATACTTTATTTACAAAATGAAAATAAACAGCCCCCAAACCAAAAGACTTTAAAAAAAAAAAAAAGATGTATTCAATGGCAGCAGAGACAATTGGGAAGCAGACCCCATGCTGAGAATGCAGTCAACTGCTTAGCTTTCCTTTTAGTCAAGCAAAATACTTGGTAACTAATAAGAACTGGATCTTCAGGTACCTATACAGAGTCCATTGTTTTAAAAAGAAATAATTCTATGCCTTGACATATGGATCAGATGACTGCCAAGTACACCGCCTGTCTGGCTTTGGTTCAAGAACATATGATGTGGGAGACAGAGTCCGCTGAAGAGCACCAGAAAGAGAAAAGCCATTAACAGTTGGTAGCAAAATTGCATTCCAGATACCACTGTGCATAGTAATTGCATTGACCTTTAAGAAGAACAAAAAATGTGCTAATGGAAATATATTTTTAAAATTTGGTTTAGTATTTGTAACGGTTTTCTATGAAATTTAAGCGGAAAGTCTGTCTCTCTTTCTCTCCTATTTTTGCTAAGACTTTGATTTGTGAAGGAAAGAGTAATGGATTTTTCAGATCTTAATAAAGTCCTACCTTTCTGAAGACAGAACAGGGAATTCTGACAGAATTTAGCCTTTTCATAAGACTTACAACTACAATGGAAAATGGAAAATATTGTATTTAATTTATATTCAATTATATAATATATTTTTTATATAAAGGAAAAGCTGAATGGTAAATGACGAACTCTTTTAATATGTATAATAATTTCTATATTTCAAGAGATATTGTTCATTATTTTGTCATTTGTTTGCATCTTTGTAATGGTATTTATAGATGTGTTGGCAGAGCATGAGCATCTTGAATTAGTCATGAAACCTGAAATGCCAGAAGGAGACTCATTTTAGTGGCCTATATTTACTGAGTGCTAATGAACATTTTGCTTTGGATTTCATAAGTCAGGTCACTTTGCACTGACAAATTAAACTTTCTGGTTACATTTGCAGATGCTGAATGAATTGTAATTGCCAGTAGAAAAGAAGCTGACACATGAAGTACTTGCACATGCAGTTTAGATGTTGAGACATAAAACATGCATCCAGGGTTCCTATTGACTGAGGAATAAATGTTTCTTTAGCCTTACACAAGAAACAGAATACCTTTGGCAGCTCTCCTCAGTGCACTGTTGGATCACACAACAGAAATATCTGCTCTCCTTTTTAACTGTGGATCCATGCCTTCATTTAGTCTCAGTCTTCTTTCTTGCCCTTGGATCAAGATTAGAGACAGGTTTGAAGAAACTTTCAGGGACTTCTCGGGGGAGAGAAATTGGACCTCATGTGCTTGTCAGCATCGATCCAGCCTGTCTGCAGGGTATATAGACCAGCCAAAGCACAGCATATCCCACCTGTCTTGGTACAGACATCAGGTGAGGACATGTGATGCTGTTCAAAGGACTGGCAGATGGAAGATGTAGGTAGCTTAAAATTTGCCCACTTTCCTGCTTTATAAGCAGAAGGCTCTGAAATGGAAGCACCTTACTGGCATTCAGATATAATTCATTCAAAGAAATCAGGAAGCCAATCAGGAAGCCCACCTGCTTGGTGTTTGGCCAAGACTTATAAATAAAATGTACACTCAAAACAATTATTAAAAAATAAAGTAAGATGACTAGAATAGATAGGGTTGGAAAGAACCTTAACATCATCTAGCTTCAGCACCCCCAACATGGGCAGAGACAACTTCCACTAAACCATGCCACCCAAGCCTATGTCCAACCCAGCCTTGAACATCGCCAGGGATGGAGCATTCACAACTTCCTGGGCAACCCATTCCAGTGCCTCACCACACTCACAGTAAAGAATTTCTTCCTCATACCCAATCTAAACTTCCCCTGTTTAAGTTTGAACCCATTACCACTTGTCCTATCACTACAGTCCCTCATGAAGAATCCCTCCCCAGCATCCCTATAGGCCCCCTTCAGATACTGGAAGGCTGCTAGGAGGTCCATATGCAGCCCTTTCTTCTCCAGGCTGAACAGCCCCAACTTTCTCAGCCTGCCTTCATACGGGAAGTGCTCCAGTCCCCTCATCATTCTCGTGGCCCTCCTCTGCACTTGTTCCAACACTTCCATGTCCTTTTATGTTGAGGACACCAGAACTGCACACAATACTTCAAGTGAGTCTCACGAGAGCAGAGTAGATGGGTAGGATATCTCCCTTGATCTGCTGGTCACACTCTTTTTGATGCAGCCCAGGATACGGTTGGCCTTTTTGGAGTGCAAGCACACACTTCTGGCTCATGTTTATTTTCTCATCAACCAACACCCCTATGTCCTTTTCCATGGGGCTGCTCTGAATCTCTTCTGTGCCCAGCCTGTGTTTTTGCCTGGGATTGCTCCCACCCAGGTGTAAGACCTTGCACTTGTCATGGTTAAACTTCATCAGGTTGACATCAGTCTACCACACAAGCATGTCAAGGTCCCTCTGTATGGCATTCCTTCCCTCCAGTGCTGTCTATAAAAGGCTGTTATAAATTAAGAAAGAGTACTCTTGGAATTAGATGATTAGAAGTCTTTGTCAAAAGTCTGCAATTGGTGTCACAAGGCACTACAGACTCAGCCTTTGTGCTAGTTTCTTTTAAGCACCTCTAGGAGTTAAGAGCCTCTAAGACATTTCAAAAAGTGCTGCTGAATTGTAGTATTTGGGCAAGTGATGGAGATTGGAAGAACCTTATATCTGAAACTAATTATTTTAGTGCTAGAGGGTTTTACTACTTTTGCTAGAATATTCTAGTCACACATTATCTGGAAAGATCAAGAGAAGGAGCAGATGGTGGGATTGTTTACTTGTGCCATTACAGTTTTTTGTCAACATTTCCTTCTATTTTGACAACAACACGGTTTTTTTTAATCAATGTTTTTAAATAGATGACTGTCTCTGCAAATATTTTTATGTATATGATAAATTCCAGGTGTGGACACATGCATTCATGATTTATTCACGACATGTTGCTTTAGAGTATCTGAAAGTTGACAGTTTATTAATGTATTCCACCTGCATTCCAGCTATATTCCAACATGTATTCCAATTGCCTTGGATTATTCTGTTTATTGAACAGTGAGGAGACAAGCAAAATGACAATTGCTGTTTTAAATGAAAACTTTCAAAATGCCATAAGGGAACTAGAATTTCATTGGGAAGAAAATATAGATCTTTATTACTTCATGCCAGTCTTGCCCAATACCAAGTAAAAATAGACTTAGCTGCACAAATAAAGAGGACTTTATGGGTCATATGAAATGTCTTCTTGTCTTAATGATGCAAAATTATTTAAAACAGCGTATGTTACACACAAGAGAAATTGTTCATGCAAAGACAGCAAAGTGAGAAAAATTAGTAACTGATGAATTCTTTTCAGATATATACTAAATGAAGGCTTTTTATTATTTTAGAAATTTATATTACTTAAGAATGGAATCAGATGAATTATTATTTAGCCGTGTATTAATCTGTTATGTATTTTCTATGTTCTATATGTATACACATAAAAAATAATCACTAGATTTTGTGAAATAAATGTAGTCTGTAAAGAAACTAAGAGCTTGGACAGGAACATGTGGTTTTCTGACATGTATTATATGTAGACATCTAGGCAATAAGGCATTTTCCAAATGAGGTGTTCAGTTTGACAGGCCTTTGAGCATTTTGACAAAATCTATGCCATTTTCAAATCAATATGAGCTCTTCTACTGCCATCAGCAGGATCATTATTTCATGTGTTATAGGTAAGGAGTAACACCCTTGAAGTTATAGGCAACTGTAGGTAAAGAAGGCATCACCTTTTTCTGAATAAAACCATATTCTGAATATTTCTTGGACAATTAAGAGGCAAATAGCAGGAACCTGAAACAGCTGAGACTGAGGCAGAATAAATGTTGTCTGATTCAAGATAAAGAATCTGAGTGGGTTTTTGGGACATTTTGAACTGGTGTGCTCTTGTGGAAAGTTTAATACTTTATTGGTTTTTAGTGCTTCATATGCCTGCATGGAATTGTACAAGTGTTATTAGGAGCATAGGATAGGTAGGGTTGGAAAGGACCTTAAGATCATCCAGCTCCAGCACCCCTGCCATGGACAGGGACACCTCCCAATAAACCATGCCACCCAAGGCCTTGAACACTGCCAGCAATGGAGCATTCGCCACTTCCCTGGGCAACCCATTCCAGTGCCTCACCACACTCACAGTAAAGAACTTCTTTTTTATAACCAACTTAAACTTCCCTTTTAAGTTTGAACCCGTTTCCACTTATCCTATTACTACAGTCCCTAATGAAGAATCCCTCTCCAGCATCCCCATAGGCCACCCTTCAGACACTGGAAGGCTGCTATGAGGTGTCCATGCAGCCTTCTCTTCTCCAGGCTAAATACCTATATACTACCTATATACTGGTTGGTGTTTACTCATTTCAAAACCCAAGATAAACCAGTATTTTATTACTGATAATTTATTTGGAAACACAAATTTATGTTTTAAATTTATAGGGAAAAATCGTAACTGGTATAGGTAAAATTAAAAGCTTATATAGTATTACAATGTTTAAGGGTTGATATATGAAGAAAAAGTCCTAGTAAAAACAGCATTTATCATTACCTTTTCAAGTTTCCGTGGATTCTTACTTTCAAGTTAGAGTTACTTTACTATACATACTCTTGAGATACATATTCATATTTCTTCTACTCTGATACACGCATTGAGTCAACACCAGATGCTTAAAATGCATGTTAACAATTAGTCTCAGGCATCCACTTGATCATCCCTCGGATTCTGTGACTCAGGGTGAGCAGCCTTAAGTAAACTGAAGAAACTGCACACTGAGTGAGGTTTTATTTTATTTAATCCTATTCTGAAACAAAGAATGTTGAGAAGACTACATACATAAAATATAATTCTTTATACTATCCAAAACAATTTAAACAAAAGTCATCAAAATAGTCAGGAAAATATACTAATTGTGTCTAAGAGTTCTTTCTGGCCCTTTAGGCTTATTTATGGACACATACCTGGAATTGCACAAAATAAACAGCTCAAATAACACCTTCCTATGTTACACTTGGCTCCAGTCGTACATTCTTTCCATGAACACTCTTTTGAATTGGAGGAGAAAAGACTTAAAATGTTCAGCTACCATCTTCTCTGGAAAGCAGAAACTTATTTAGTCCCAGCATGTTCTAGTTTGTTCTTCAGTGAGTGTTACTGCAATCTGTTTTCCCTTTCAGAAAACCTGTTTTTCCTAGAGACAGGTAAAAAGAGCAAAGAGACAAGAAAGACCTTTCTTCTGTCATTACTTTCCAGTGGTTGATCTAGTCAGTGTTTCTCCTGGACCCAATTCAGAACTAGAAATTACAGCCTATGGATGAAAAGTGTGGCACTTCTAGCACTAGTCCGGTTGATTTCCACCCCAGAATTTTTTTTGTTCCTCAGAATATATACATAAAAGTGCTCCACTTAGCTGCAGCAAACTGATCCCCTTTTCCCTGTCTGAAGGAGAAAGATCTTTTGTTTTCTATAGATTATTTCTGTTTATTAATCAGTGAGATTGAGAAAATGTCTTGCAAATATTGCTAATATCAGATAATCCTTTTCATGTCATTATGGAGGCTGCAGTTGAATGACTTTATCAATGTAGGAGAAGATCTGGTCTGAGACCATCTAAGGAACCTGAACATATACAAGTGCATGGGACCTGATGCAGTCCATCCGTGGGTCCTGAAGGGGCTGACAAATGAAGTTGCTAAGCCACTGTCCAACATATTTGAAAAACTATGGCAGTCAGGTGAAGTTCCAGATGACTGGAAAAAGGGAAATATAACCCCCATTTTCAAGAAGGGGAAAATGGATG